>UXGD01001646.1:0-32519 GCA_900474315.1 Torymus auratus
TATATTCGTGCGGTTACCGAGGTTCGCGATACATAGGATGAAAGAAAGGTGACTTCGTAATCGAGTATAGCAAGAGTGATCTTGATATTGTATTGTCCTTGCCTCAACATTCAATAGAATAATCGATACAATATTTATATATGGTATCACGAATGTAAAGAATCTTGTCTTGTCTCGAAAATAACTTCTCATTTTCTAATCGTAATAGTTTACCGAAATAATCATAATTCAATAAACTTCGGTAGTTTCTGACGACCATCTACTAATATAACGAGATGTTCAAGTGATAAAGGTTGGCCGGGTGATAAAAGACGCTCTGCTATATCCCCTCGAGCCGGCTTACTTAGGTGTGTGAGGCTACATGGAAGGGGTGCGCCGCCTAGCGGCCACGTGCGAACTAGACTCTTGCCGGCGGCACATAGAATAGAATAAAATAGCATTTTGGTATTTATGTATACTTGTGACGAAATTTTATTGTTTTTCTATTAAACCTAGTGTATTTGTATATTAAATTACGTTCAGTTACATCATTCTTAAAATTAAGAAAAATTGTAAATTAAAAGTTTCTTAAATTTAAGGACATTTTTAATACTGAATCATTTAAAAAAGTCTGAAACCCAAGTACCCGGGGGGTGTCTTCGCAAAAAAAGAGAGTTACGGAGACGTGCTACAGCGGACAAGTCAATTATTTCAAAAACTTACTATTTTACGTCTGCGTAACTTCCTCTTCTACGTGGACCTTTAATTTTTCAAACAATCGACTCTCTTTTTGTCGCATGTCTGCGGAACTCCAATATGATCAAAAATCTCGATACAAGACAATAATACTTTTCATATTGACTGAAAATACCAAGACAAGAGAAACATTATCAAGAATTTGCAAGAACGAGACAATAATTACAGAAATATTATATTGCCTTGTTCTCTCGCAGCCCTACATTTTCATTGAAAATCTCGTATCCCATCCGCCCCTCATTTCGCTCCCTCAAATCCATAAACCATCGCACACCCACTACCCAGACCACCCCCAGGCTAACCTAGAAAAACGGATTAACCTCTGTCACACGCAGCCGACACATTTTATATACAAAAAAGTCACGCAAGACGCGCGCTCGCGCTTCTATTCCCGTCCAGTCGGCGACCCAAGGCCACTCCACTCCACACACGTATACCTACCCTAGAAAAAAGGGCAACCGCCTTCGGGGCGCGCGCGCGTGCACGCATGAAGCGCGTGAAAATTGCCTTTGACGTCAGTCTCTGCCCTTTGGCGCCCGATAAGAGATTGACTGCGCGCATGTGTGTATATACCAACGCCGATGCACTCGACGCCGTCTGAGTGCGCGCGCATGCACTAATTGGGACTCGCTATTTGCACAGTCGGCGATATATAGGCGCGATCGAGTTTTTCAGATTCGCCTGCGGCGGAGAGTTTAATTGAGCGGGAGGAGTTTTGAGTGGAAAGCAACGAGCTGCATGTAATTAGAGCGACGGATGGGAGTTTTCGAAGAAAAGAGGGTATAGGGATGGTTATTGGTTTGTTTTTTTTTTTTTTTAAAGCTGATTTATCTGGCGCGAACTTGATCTATTTTATCGGGACACTTTGTATGATTACGCATTAAATATATAATGAGTGCGGCCCTGGCGCGCGATCAAACAATTTTCCAATCCAGTCAATTTCAACGCCCCAGTTTTTGCGTATCAGTAGTTTTTAAACGCAACACAACGAAAGTGTTTTAACACTAGCTACTGCTAAATTACGTGCAAAATCTTTGTAAATGATCGCAACAGCACGTATAAAAACCTCTTGACTCCACACAGACAAACATAGAGAACCGACGAACGAGCCGCTCCCCAGCGCGTCATTATTATACTCCACGACTTCTACGCGCGCTTACTCATCATCCTCACTCTGTGCACCTCAATCGTCGATATTATTCGAGGCACATAATCTCGCGCTCGAAAGCATCGTGCTCGCGCCATAACGATCATCGATCGGCAAGGCTAATCGTTCCCGCACGGCATGAAGAAGAAGAAGAAGAAGAAGATACTTAGGTGTGTAAGTATTATATACGAGTGTATATGTACGAGTATGTATAGACATACTTAGAGTTACGCACGCGTGACGGCGCCGCGTCTGCCCTTTCTTTCCTTCTGTAATTGGATGCGCGGTACGTGCGTGCGTGCGTGCAGACTCTGCGTGATGTACCTGTGGTTTTGCGGGGGGGAGGCATCGGTACAAGTGCCGCGGTGGTGGTTTTTTCTTTTGTCTTTTCGTAGGAAACAGAGAGACAGATCGTGTGTAGAAACTCGTTTTCCTTTTGGTTGGGGGAAGCTTTATAATGAGAAGCTGAAGAAGAGGAGTATAGTAGCAGTGCAGCCTTTGAAGGGTGACAGTAAAAGAGTGGGAGGAACAAAGGAGTTGCGTAGGAAGTTATGAAACTCGCGCTGGAAGTTTGGAAAAACAGAGAAAAAAGAAATTCATAAATCGGCTTGCGCTCGCCGTGGCGCAGTGAATTTATAGATAATATCGATCGTGTCGCCGTATTATACTCTTCTTTTTACACGAGTGTCGCACAAAGAGGTTTTGATATAGGTTTTATTAAAACCGTCCCGCTCTTTGATACACGCGCATATTTTAAACCTCTAAACGAAACTCATAAAACGGTTTATATAGCACCCACACACGCATCTTTTACTGCCTGCACTTAGCGTAGAGCACAGTTATATAGCTGCAGCTCGAACTTTCGAAACCTTTTTAAATGTAAAAGTCATGAAACGTCCATAAGTATCGTATATAAATATTGTAAACGTCAATACTAGAAACGATTTCACGTCGTATTATATAGAATTCAGCCACGCGCCGACATTCCCTTCCCCACACATCTCTAAAGCTTCTTCCTCTCGCATTACTTACACGCATGGCTCAAACTCCGTGTGGAAACCCTATATTCCAATCTCCCGCCACCTCAAGCGCGCCCATCGCCGCGCGATCATCATTTCTAATTACACGGCCGGCGCGCGCAAAAAACCGTCTGCGGCCAACTGGACGTTTTCTCGGGGGGCAGCGCACTCACGTAGGCGTGACGACGACTCACATACTCAACGGCTTTGTATATAGCGCTATATATGGCGAGTACACATAGAGCATGCACGTGTATAGCCCTGTCCCCGTTAACGCTCGGCCAAATTAATTAGAGGAGGGAAGACGCGCGCGGGTTTCGTGTCACTCGGTCAGTCGAGCGCGATCACCTGTGTGGGTAATGTTTGTAAGGTATTTGGGGTTGTTTTGAAGGTGGATGGAGAAAGTTGTAGAGTGGAAGAGGAAGAGGAGGTTGAGGAAGCGCCGCAGTTGCGCAACGGTTTTGCGTAATTTTAATAAGAGGCGTGTGGGTATATGTATGCTTGTGTATGGATTGTGAAAGGTGCAGAGGCTTATGTTTTGCATATATTATGTATAGGCAGTTGCGAAATGGTTGGGAGCATAAGTTGCAATTTCGAAGAAACAATTTTGATGGATTAGCTTTTGATTTCAATGTGTTATCGCGGGTATAGGTTGTTGATAAGACTTTATTGATCAGTTAAGAGACCGTCTCGTTATCAGGGTATATCAAATGACGTATACATTGCAATGGACTCGCAACTTTTATCTATAATTGTAATATAATGATTACATTTAGAGGAAATAATGAACCCACGTTATTTATGATTACGATTCTTCAGCTTTTATACTCGATAACGTTTCACATTGCGAATTTAACGAGCAAAATACGCGGCCTAATCGGTAAATCGTATACACGAAAGATTATACTTTATAAAGTATAATCTTTCGTGTATACGAAATAAATTTCATATAATATTTTAAATTATACAAATCATAACGCGATATGAAACAATAATTCATAATTCCCCGCGATATTAAACAAGATATCTCTCGACATTATATTAATTCGCGATTTAAATTTCAAATTCCAACAACAGCACCACGCGTCTAGATACATTTTTAAAACCCCCTGAATACTCCACACTCTCTCTCTCTTGCATTTCGCTTTCGCATATAACCAGTTGCAACCAACCCGTCCAACCAGCCGCCGCGCGTTCCCTCTATATAATAACGCATATGCATTTTCAAGTACACGGGATTCCGACCGCAATTACAACACACTTGTAACATTACCGCAGCCGCGACATCCGTGCCATCATCATCGACCGACGACGACGACGACAAGCCAACTCTGTCTATACGTAATCACACAGCCACGATATAAGCGCAAAACGACGATTGTACGCGTCTCCTCCTCATCGTCGTAATGATAACGACGACGGAAGGAGAACGTGCCATTACCCCTGCGGGTGGAGACACACATGACGTCCGGTTCAATTCCAATCCGTCAAACCGTATGCGCACGCACGATCGATGCCTCCGATTATTGCGCGCGAACTGTATAGCCATGAGGGACACGTATATGTATACAGTCGGTCGCTCCAGTTCCCCACTTTGAGCGCGCGCCCGAAATATGTGCGCGCATGCGGTGGCTTCTTTATATTTCGAGAGAGAGAGGAAGACGTGCATGAAAGCCGCCCATTGACTGCAGAAGAGAGAGAGAGAGAGTCTTCCTGTACCGCGTTCGTTTCGTTTTCGTTCCCTCCGTTTCCATTCAATTTGACTTTTACGATTCGCAAGCGCATATACGCAGAAGAGTGTTTTAGTACAGTGGTAGTGATGTAGCGCGCCCGTTGGTCGTTAGTTTTGCTCTAGATATGCGCGTTATTCTTGGGGGCATCTGGCCGTAGTGTGTCATTAGTTTTATGATCGGATTTCAATTGTCGACTGGCGTACTTTGAGTGCGAGCGCTTCTTTTTCTTTTTTTTTTATTATGGCCGCTTGGTGCTCGGGAATATTAAAAATGAATGGAAATGACATTTGTCGATTGGTAAATGAGTCTCACGTTTGTTGCGACATTGTAAATGTAAATAAATTGCTTTGAAGTCGGGTCTAATAAAAAAGAAAATATATTTTATTATAGAAAATATGCTGATTTGAATTTATCATGCAATAGCAACGTTGAAGTACTTTACTGAAATATAAATACACAGTCTATTTTGAGACCTAAAAAAAATGCGAAATAAATTGGATTTTATTCAATATAAATGTATAATCCACTCCGGCGCAAGAAGACGGTTTTTAATTGAATCAAATAATTGAATGAGAACCTTTGCGGCTAAGCCCCGTAGCGGTTGAACAGCTAAGACGAGGAGAAGTAAAAGTGATTGGGTCGAGCGTAAAATTAATCAAAAGGATATTACGGCGAACCTTTTGTAAAAGAATAAAAAATTGTATTACTTCGGTGTTTTATTGACATTCACTTGTACGCGGACAGCCTTAAATAGAAATTACTCGAAGTTGCATAAAGTTTACTTTTTAAAAGTTGGGTAATGCATAATAAGCGGAATTGCTTTAAAATCTCGAACAACGTGACACAAGAAACTTTGTTTTGCATAATAATTAAAATTCCTTTTTCATTATTATATAATGTAGCCATATATATAATGTACAGTGTCGGTATAGAATTGTAATTTACAGCGTTATTATGTCAATGAATAATTTTCAAGTATACTTTAGTTTCAAGATTGACAATACGGGCTGTGAGTAGTCCATTATACCCAAAGAAAGGAACTATACGAGCAAACAAACATGGAAACTTGGGGATGGAAAAGCGAAAGAGATAAAAAAACTTTTTTCATCTATCTCTTTCGGCTATAAAAATAACGATATTAGATCAACACTCAGCCGTTGCTTAATTGCAGCTATAATTCAAAACAAACTTTCACTTGACAGTTTTATTATTAAATTATTTACTACATTAACTTTCATTCCAAATCCCCATCGAAAAAAACACACCATTCTTCCTCAAAAATCAAACACAACCGATTCCCCTCTCCTCACAACAATACGCACACCTCGTACCCGCACACGCACATACTCCCAGCAGCAACCTCGCTCTCACTACTAGTGCGCCTTCTATAAATGGCGAAGCAAGCACGCGCGACACATACACTCTCTCTGTATCGAGACCCACGCCGCACTGACCAAACGGGGAGGGGGAGACTATCGTCGTCGTCGTCGTCATATCCTGAAGCACGCAGCGAGCGAGGAGAGGAAACGAGCGAGTAAGAGACAGAGCTAATGCCGGCGTCAATTACGCCAGCTCATCAATAAACGACGAGGCTGCTGCTGTACGCGATGCGTGGAATCTCCGAGAGTAGGTATATAGGAACCGGCATCGGTTGAGAGTGAGTATGGAGAGATAAGAGAGTATAGGAGTGCACTCGAGAGATTTTGGACGAAGGGGCGGGGTATATACGGGTTTTTCCGGTGTCGAGTTATTTATCGTGCGATTTTTATCACGTAAAACGCCTGTGTGTTGGTCCTCGGTGAGATATTGTATTGGAAAATCGCGCGAGTTGTTTATACAACGTTGCGGGCATCAATGTCGAGCGAAGTTTTTTAATTTTTCCGAAAGTTAGAAATATTGGCTCGGAGGAAAATTTAATTTTCCGCTACTACCGCTGCTGCTGGTGAGTATAAACTTGTGAAACACCAGGTACGAAAATAAAACGGCAGGGCAAAAGAAACTTTGTTCGTTTCAAAGCGAAATTATGAATTCCAAACTCTTATCCGTGTATATATATATATTATACAGTTTTATACGGCCAAAAACATCCAAACGTCTCGGCCCCTTGTTGGTATTTAGATTAATTCAAAGCTATATTCCACCCCTCGAACGACAAAAAAGTCACAATATTTCTTTTAATTACTCCCTTCGCTAAAACACCATAGCCGCAGGAATAATTACTCTCTATACTCCCTTTGATTCAAAAGAATCGCAAAAAGCTCTCGCGCGCTCTGTGTGGCGCTTTAATTGAAACTCACTTTCCCGGCCCGGTAATGGGACGATATCGCACGACAAAAGCTTGCAAGAGCCTCCGTTCAACGAGGCGAATAGACCGACTTCAACCTACTCGACAGAGCGAGAGAGAAAAAAACGTTTTATATATATATTGTGTACATATCTATACCTAGGGAGAGGAAACACCCCGAGATTTATTAATATCCGCTCGTCCGTTACGTACGCTCAGGAAATCGGTTATATTCGCCGGCGCAAAGCCGATTAACTTTCTGCGAGTACATGTAGTGTGTGGCAGTGGCAGCTACGAACAAAAAGAGAGAGAATGCTCGCGGCACAGATATATAAACTCTTAAGCTGTCGCGCGAGCTTTCCTGATGCAGCCGGCTGATGCCGAGTGTCTGCCGCGAACAGAAGGAGTAGACGTGTGTGCGTGTGTGTATAAATGTTTTATGCGCGAGGCGAATGGGTCCGGTTCTGATTTGCACGCCGCGCGAGAGTAGACTGAATGGGATGTATTTTAAGATTTTTAATGCCGGCTGAATGGGTTTGTCTTAAATTCAATTACCGCGGGGTTATGGTTTTTTTTTTTTTTTAGGAAAATGCTGTAACAAAGATATCTTGCGTGACCTTCTTTCTTTGATATTTAAATTATGTTTTGTATATATTATACACCTTTGAAGAAAATTTGCTTGTAAATAGACAATTTAACACGGAGACCTAAATCTTTTTAAAACAAATGGGGGGTATGTAAAAAAGGAGAAAGCAAAACGAATGACTAATGGAGAAAAAAGCAAGAATGAGAAAATCAAGATACATACCAATTATACGCGCGTGTATATTACTGTGCAAATTAACTTTGGCTAATAGCAGACGAGGCTTAGATAATTCAAGTTGATAGATTAAACTTTCGCATGGAATTGAATTCATTATACGCGAATGCTGTGTATATATTCGTTACCAAAACGCAATCTATGTTACGATCGCATGGTCACTAAAACTTTTCAACTATATAAACGAAAATAAATCAATAAGCACAACGGTCCATAATCTTCTTTACGATTCGCCTTGGTACCTACAATATTTACACAGCTCAACGTCACCGCGTGTACCGAAACACCGCACACGCAAACACAGAAAATTACAAAAATCCACTAGCCACGTGCGCGGCCGTTAAAACCTTTATATTCACAGGGCGAAAGTATTACACACGCATATGTGAGGGTCGAAAGTCACTATATATATAATGCGCTAAACACCGGCGCGAAGCCAACCGTAACGAAGCTCGTTTTCCTCCCCTCGCGTATATACTTGCGCCACGCAAGACGCTCTTTCACCGCGAGCGCACACATTTTCGTCACGGTCAGGGAAGCATTACGCTAGCTATCCGCGTCTTTTCTCACGTGGAGAATCGTGCTTCCGCTCTCGCATATCGTATAAACGGGGATTGAGCGCGCGATTTTTTTTTTTGCAGTGCATGTCGCGTTCTCTTTTGTGAATAGTCCTTTTCTTCTTTATTTATTTTTGCTATGCGCGCGGTTGGTCTCATTTTCCGGTGTATCCTCTTATTGAGGGAAAGAACGGAACGACGCGGTGGGTGTGTATATATATATCTGGGTGATTGTTCGCCTGGAATGAAAGGGAGATGATGATATGTGGGATGGATTTTTTGTTGGGTATAGATGATATTGGAGGATATTGGTGATTATTGCGGTGAGGCTTTTAATGGGATTGTGTACGAGGCAGATTTTTTTTAAGATGGACTGCATGTTATTTCACAGATTATTATTCTAAAGTGAATAATTCTAATAATAATAATAAAAAGAACATCCGTATAACTTGATTATATTTTATAGATAGAACATTTAAGAAAATAATAAAATCTTTAGCCAATAGAGACACGTGCACCTTACATTTGGTAAGTTTTGCCAAAAAGATATTATCCTCGACTATGCGAGCTAAACCACACCGGAACGAGAAATAACCTTTCTATACATAAAACCAACCGTAAACTGCCAAAGAATTAACAACCGTTCTTCCTTTCAAACCGCACGAAACTTCTATAAAATCCGCACGCAAATGAACCGGAAATCCTCCCCGCCGTCTCCACTGAACAATGCTCGCTCTGCATCTGGCGTGCATCTCCTCGTCACGAGTAAACAAACCTACCGAGTCTCTTGGATAACCCACACCAGCTCCCGGAGATATATAACTTCTCCGCTTGCGTCACGATAAAGCTCCACGTATATATACACACACAGACCTAAGCTCTCGGGTCTCGCCGTCTAGTCTGCTACTTCTCCGCGCGCAAGGCGGTCGCGCGAAATTGGTTATTGAATTTTCGCTCGCCTAATTCGACCCGTCTGTATATATGTGTGCGGGTACGTATGACCCACTTGCCGGTGAACCGATATAGGGCCGTGGCGCTCTGATTACCCGGCCGAGAGAGAGAGAACATAATTTAATAACCGCACACACGTGTAGGTGAGGAATTGATTTTGCATAGAGTGGGAGATTGATGATTGGCGGTTGTGGTCATGGCGTTGTTCTTTTTTTTTTAGCTTTCTAGAGAGTTTAGGTACCGTGCTGTTACTTTATAATGGGGCTGGTTTACGATTATATATATAATAAGGTGGAGGTATAATCTCAGCGCGCGCCGCAGCTTTTTGTTACTTTCTGCCCTGTTAACGTTATGTACGTGCGCGAAGGATAAGGCGAAATTTACGGCTCTCGCGGTGGTTTATGGCGCTAAACGGTTTATGCATTCCACATGTACGATATGTATATCCTAGACTGCCAAAGGAAAGCATTCGTCGGCACGGTATATGGAGTAATCAATCAGTTCAGCTCGCAAGTGTGCGTGAAACTGTCGAAAGTTCGCGATCGAAATACATCACGTATACGTACAATTAAATCGCGCCGCCGTACAGCTGATCAATTAAACCAAGAGCCATGGAAATTTCTCTCGCAATTAAACGGCTCGAAATCGAAACGCGCAAACTTTTTCCCCTCTCGCATGCAAAAGAATAACTCTCGATCTTGATCCTTTGTACATACACGCGCGTATATAGTTCGAACAAAAAACGTTTGTTTGCTCTATCCCTTGAGCACGCGAGATTTGCGTGTTATTATAGACTTTCCAGCGGGCGATTTATTTATATTTAGTTTTATGCTAATCGACGAGCAAGCGCGTGCGGCTTAACGGATTTTCTAATCTCTTTCTCTCTCTCAGATAAGTATACAGTCTAATCTGGCCAGAGTTAACCTATGCGCGGTCAGCTAATTTATGGGAGATTGCGCCAGGTTTTCCCATGCGTAGGATGATGCGCAGGATGCGTAGAGTTTTAAAGGCGTTTGTGTATAATCCTAAAAGGAGTTGTTTGTGCGCGCTATCTGTGAGGTGAGTTGTTGGAATGGAAAATGAGGCGAGGTATAGGTGTAGATGAGTGCTGGTGATGGTGCGCAAGGGTATTACGAAAATGGAGACGGTAACGTTTGTTATACCGTAAGGTACCATAATGTTCTACAAGTATATCACGTTATAAAGTGGTAAACTGGAGTGGAATTAGATTTAGCGATTGGCTGGAAAAAGTTTAAAGGATTTATTAGACGATTCGCGTACAGTATGTGTTTATAATAAGCTGTATGTATATATATCTTACAACTATGTATCTCACACGCACATTATCGTGCAAATATTTTCCTCTATTAATTTTAATTAATAACCGCTGAAACAAGATCAATGCGTGTTATCTGCACACATATAGATTATAATTAGCCAATTTACTTATAGTATATATAAACCAATATTGAATTTCAATTTATCGGGTACACGAGGCGCGCACGCGCGCGAATTAAAATTATATCGAGACTATATAAAGGCCTCTTTTAAGCTTTGTTCACCGCACCACCATCATTAACTTTCCTTACAGCACGATAAGAGTAAGTATAACTAATTATAGAATGCATCAACCAGGCAGCCTCTTCCACGGTACGAATCACCTCGTAACGCGGGGTTCCGAGAATTCGCTAAACCCCCGTGCTGCATACGCGCGCCTCGATTCGACAATAATGTAGTGCGACCTGGATATAGCGCAACCGCGAGATATATTTTACGAAAGATATACACGTGTTTGTATGATTCATCGAGTGAGGATATTTCGCAACGGTTGCCATGGGACGGATATATAGCGAGGTTCGAAGGTCCTTGAGATGCAGCGGTTGACCGCGACGAAATTTACATCGTATGTGGGTGTGCGTGTTGAATTGAATTCGGGGTAAACGGCCTCGCTATTGCCGTTTTTATATATTCTTCCCGGATCCGAGGAGCGCCGATGACGATGTAAATATTGTCGGGAGTGAGGTTTTTCGCGATTGATATGTAAATTTGGTTTCAAAAGGAAAAAGTTTGTTGGAAAAATTAAAGCTTTGTTTTATATACATACCTATATACAGTTTTTTGGATAAGGAATAATCATTGTAGTATACAGAGCAAGAAATGATTGAGAAATGAATAACCCTATTATTCACGATTCGCAATTTTACAGTGTATTATAAAGAATTCATTATTACGCACATTTATATTGGTCAATGACACGTGTATATATGAACCTACAAACATCAGCATCGACTGTTTCTAAACCGCCACTGTTTTCTTCAAAATTACTCATCAAACAAGATAAAATAACAGAGCGAGAGAGAGAGAGAGAGAGTAGCCATTCCGCGAATCAAGTGCGCGAGCGCCGCCGCCTCGCGATAAACCTCGGCGTTTTTCACACAATCATCGCCAATGCATTCAACCACATCACGCAAGTATATATATAATACAACGGAAAAAGGCCGCGAAATCCAAACTCGGTTATTTCACAGCCGACCATGACGCGTGCATAATCATGCAACCCGAGTCTCTCTCTAGAAAGACACAAAAAGAAACACACGACGCACTTGCAACGAAAGCTGCACGCGGAAACGTATACGTTCCAGCCGCAGAGAGAAGCGATAGCGCGTTATCAGACGCGCACGCAGCTGACAATAAATCGCGCGGCGCGTTACGTCCGCAACAGCAACAGCACGCGATGCATTAATAATTAAGAGCCAGTTTATACATATCGTGCGCGCAGGTGTGTAGAATTTTTTTTCTCTCTCTCTCCGGCGCTCGCGTTAATTGTTTCCTAGCCGGTGGAGAGAAAAAAAAAGCGCAAAGATGACCGCGCTTCCGACGAGTTTATACCGTTACGCTGACACACTTATTTCCGTAGGTGTTATTTTTTTTCGCGCGATGCGCCGATGGTTATTAATTTCTGGACGACGGGTAATGCATTTTAATTGGGAAGAGCCGCGGGTGTGCGTGATTGGGAATCGAAGTGGACGGAGAACGGCTGTGTTTAGTACAGCGGAATGGGTTCGTTGGCGCAGAACCGGGCGTTACTTAATTGTTGTACAAAAAAATATCGTTGTGTAAGGGACGAGTAATGATTGCCGTCGCTGGATAAGGAATTTTATTAGCTATTGTGCATTGAATTCCAATGATCCCGTGATTACTTGTGTTTTTACTTAAATAGACATTTAGTTATGTCGGTTATGATGAAATTTACATCAGTAAAATATTGTTTTGCTGGTACGCGCGATTGATAAAAACTGACGAACAATAATATTGTCGTTTGCTATTGCCGTGGATTTCCCCCAAACTGGATCAACAGGAAAGTTTTCATATAACTTCATGACCGTTGTTACGCCCATTTATTCATTTCGAAAGGCGAACGAAAATCGCAAAAACAGGCACATTGCCTTTTGCGGTATATAAATATAACGAAGCCAACATCTGTACAAACGCTAGCTCTTTGCGCATTTGACAAAACAACAAAAAAAGAACACGCTCATGGTTCTCTTTGTACACGCGATTGAAGGCAACAAAGCGCTGCTGCATACCGCGCCGATGCAGCCGCAATTAGCGGAAACTCTCGCGTTGCGTCACGCTTTTTCCAAACCCGTATATAGCGAGAAAAGAGCTACACATACTACACTGTACGCAGCATGCAAGTATACCTATATGTACATTCTCGGACAACGAGAGTAACCGCGAGATCGCCACGTCGTAAATTAAGCCTCTCGTTATAGCCAATGAGCCTTATCTCGAAAGAATACACACCAACACACGTGCGCGCGTATATCCTTATCAATGAAGCATTACTGTTGTATATGTATACGTGTATACACACGTACGTGTCCGCGTGCAAAATCTCGGGGGCCACGTAAACATCGTCGACAGAGGAGAGAATCTCTTGAGCTCTAGCGCGCTCCTATGTACACCGCGTCAACTGTGCGCTTCCTGTCCGGCGTAAACACAGTACGTATACAGGGCGAAAGTACTTCGGAGAGTATAGTATACTGTGTATTTTACGGTCGGGTAAGAACCGGAACGTTGTATATTGCCGGATAATAAATTGCAAATGCCGATAGGAATCGTCGATTTTAAGTATAATATGCCGTCGTTTTGACGCACGGTTGAGCGCCAAATCGAGTAGCTTATATTATGTATGCACACCGCTCGCGCGCGTTAAGTATTTATATTATATTATACGCAAATTGCAAACTCACTCTGTTCTCCTCATCATTACTCACATACTTCCATATATTCTTACACGCACACAACGAAATAAAGAATAGAAAAGCACAAACCTCACGTTGCAAGCTCAGCGCACTATATGTTATTGTTTATATCCTCTGTTATACTCCTCGTCTCGTCACACAGCACGACAACCGCACACTTCGTCTTTTATGCACTGTCAAAGCACACACGCGTGGGTGAGAGAGAGATAGAAAGCAGCAACGAGATAATGAAATGCGCGCGGAGAGAGAGTGACGACGACCGCACGTGGCGCGCACTGAGGAGAGCGATAGCCTACTGCTGGACAGAAGACCCGCGCCAAGCGCGCCCGCCTGCGCCAGTCAGCTGATTTTCCCCCCTCTCCAGCTGCTGCTTTGGTATATTCGAGCTGCGCGCGCGCGCGGCCAGTGCACGCGCACGCTACGGGAGAAGTGAGGTTTTATTGTTGTTGTTGTTGGGAGGGGGTGTGATGTGATAAGGTGAATTGTTTGTTTTAAGGGTATTTATTGGGAGTTGTGGATGAAATATATAGGAAAGTTATGAATTTTTAGGGGAAAATGTTTTTAGATGGAATAAAATGTAAACTGTAGTTTAGTTTATGTGGTTGTATAGGGGATTTTTGAGGTCAATAGGGATTTAGCGTGTATATACGCTAGAAACTGTAATAAACAGGTGGAATAATATTGCAGACGTGATTTCTCTGGAGGTTTAGAATCCACGCCTGAAACGCTTCCCGGAGAGAGATTAACTAATCAACTTTAAATGCACTGTGGAGATTTGTTATTGTGCGATTGAATGACGTGAAAATTGTTGTTATGCAAAATATTTATGTCACGTATTATATACTAACATTTATAAAGTGCTCTTCAATATTACATCAATTTTTCGTATTTTCAGGAAAATGGAGAAAAGATTGCTTTTTCAACTTTTCGAAAGAAGTTATTACAAACTCTGAAAAAGAAGAAACTCTTTTTGAAAACTAAGTATACTGGCGTAAATCCCAAAAGTATCGAATAAAAGAAGTGTTTCCAACAGTCTTCGATTTTACCTTTACAAACCAATTTCGTATCTTTAACATTCACACCGAAACCCTTGCAAGGCTAATTTTCTCTCAAAAATCTATACACATAGAACAGGCGGCATCCTCGGTGACCTCGCTCCAAACAAAAGAGGGAAAATTTCGCTCGCCCCCGTCCCGGGAAAAACAAAGCTCTCACCCCCAGTAGTCGCTCCTCTCCCCTCGGCAGCAACAACCTTCAACTCTCCTCATGGCCTCTCTTTCTCTCCCACCCAAGGTCCTCTCTCCTGTGGAAAGAAACGTTATATCCCATCCCATCGCCGCAGGGGACCCCTCTTTCTCTCCGCAGACACGCAGCCACCCGATATTTTCCTCCTTGCGCGAAACCGCAGCCACCCGCGGGGTTTCTGCGGCCTTCCAACAAGGCCGGCGCAAACGCTTGTATAATTGAGCAATGGTGACGATGCAGCAGCATTTTTTTTTTTTTTTTTTTTTTGGTCGAACGATGCCGCTGTGTATGATACGGTAATTAATCGGGAATGGACGTCGAGGGGAGAGATGACGCGGTGATGAGAGATGCGAACGGCTGTGTGTATATGGTGGTATAGAGTAGGGTTTGATATGTTGTGGATTGGTTCGGAGAGTTTTTGTGCAGATGAGGTTTGCAAGGAGATGTAAGATGTTATGGTTTGTTTGAGAGGGTTGAAGGGGATAAGTTTGAAAATTCTTTGTATACCTAAAAGTAATTGGCTAAAGTGGACGTATATCATAAAAGATATTCCTGCGCATTTGGAAGGACCTTGTATAAGAAAGAAAGTAAAAGGGAGCTGACATGAGGTACATATTTTATGTATACAAAACTTCACAGAATGAAGAAACATCTTTCTCTTACATTTGTATCTTTTTCAACAAAATGAAAGAATGACAATTTCAAATTTTTACATTATCTGCAAAAAGCTGCATCAACCAAATAAGGTGAATGTATATTAATCATTGTCTATAGTATAAGAATTAGACGTATAAAATACAATTAAATCTTGAATAACTACTATGTAATGGTAAATAGGTTTTTAAATTATTAAAAAACCATTTAAAAATCATATTTTATAATTGTATCATAATAAATTAATCAAATAACGACGAGTATAAATGCACCAGTAATTGGCCACTATAGGAGAAAACTGATCCTAGTGTCCCAAAATTTCGCTCAGATATACTTGGCCCCCTTACTTACAAATAGGTGATAAATTTTTAATTGTCAATTTACATAAACTATTGTTGCGATGTCTATTTAAACATGCAAAGCAAGAATATTACTTAAAATGAACATATAGTTACTAACCTGTCTTTTTCTGTATCTTTTTGTCCACTTTTTGGGTTGGAATTATTTTTTAGGTGACCGCCGAAGCACAGATATCATCATAAATTTTAATTTATCATCCTGAAATATAAACCAGACACATCGCAACCCGTTGTTATAGTTACTATACTAGAACCTATACGTATCCCGATTAGATTTTAAAAAGAAAACTATATATTTTCAGATTCTACGGGGGTGATTATAAACAAGGGCAATCTGACTGCCATTAATATTAATATTAATTTAATTTATAAGACCGATAAAAAAATTCTTATCAGTTGATATCTATTTGGACGTAATGTAAACTTCAAAAACATACTTTTAATTGCATGCGGCAACTTATTGGTACAGGTTTTTTATGGCCCAGTAGACAACTCAGATACATTTATCTCTACCATAACGAAAATCATATTACTTTTTACATACTACTTAATTCGCTCCACAATACTCCCTACTCCGCAATAGCCGAATTTCACCCAACCTTCCGTCATTCTCGAACCCGAGCGTCACGCGCAAAGATCAGCAACAACCGATCGACCGGTCGTATACCGATACGTGCAGCGAATGGAAATCGGATCGTTTGCGTCAGTGCGCGCACGCGCGTGCGATCAATAGGCGCAGCAACGGCTCGAAAAATTGATATAGCTCCCGCACGCGCCGAATGGGCCATGAAACAAGCGGCGCGTATAAGTACGCGCTCATTATGCGCGCGATTGGTATAATGACGGTACAGTGAGCTGTGCGCTGATGTGGAGCTTGGTTTGGATGGCGAAGGAGGGGAAAATGAGGGAAAGGGTGAGAGTGGATTTGGAGGTTCGGTGTGTAATTGCTGGAGGATTGTTTATTGTGGAATGTTGGAATAGGAACGATTGTAATAATTTTTAGTATTTTTTTTTGTTTATTAATAAAATTGTTGTTATTGATTCTTTCTAAGAGACGCTTTTTTTGTTCAAGTGCTTGGAAAAAATTTTCTGTTTATGTATATAATATATTACATAAGTTCGTAATAAGTTAATTATCGTGTATAAATATAATTTTTTTCTAAATAATTAACAAGCGGTAAGTAGATATAGTTAGAGAATTTCATGGTATGGTATATAATACGACAACATGTATATAAGTAATTCATCTATAGCAGAAGCAGGTAAGGTAGATCTTTTAGTTACCGGTTACCATGATGCGTTTTCTACGGGGCGACAGGGCACGCACTGAAGTATAGTGGATTGCCTTCGGATGCGTTCCTTGATTATGGCAGTGAATTTACCGGTTCGAGTGGTAGGTGGCGACACTTACCTTATTCTTATTATATATATTAATTAATATTAAATATTAAAATTTGATTGGAGTTTCTTCTTATTAGTTATATAAAGAAGCGAAAATAGATGAAAAGATTTTAACAGTGCGTGCAAAAAGCTAATCGTATAACAAATGTATTTTATGAAATTGTAAGAATTGAATGGTGATGTTAACGATGGATATAATTTTTTTCCAAAACTTCATTTTCACTACAAACTATTTTTAAGCTAAATTTAATTTTAGTTTTATGATGAGCATGCATATCATATTTGGGTATGTAGACGGATCATTTATTTGCAGAATTCGAACATATCAGTAGTCTAAACAAAAATTTGCACACTCGCTTTAGCGCACGTGCCGCACCTGTATCAAGCTAAATTAGCGTTCAGCACGAGTAGGTATATGTTTTATCGCTATTCGCATTTCTAAATTTTGACACTTTACTGCACCGAATAAAGATAACGCGCTCTTGCGTGGCCCACACTCGCGAATAACTGTGCTATATCAATAGGAAATCTGAATATGTTTTTACAACTCACATGATTCCATAGATAAAGAGGCTTTCACTCGATGATTAAACAAATTCTTTTTAACAGTGTAATGATTATCTGGCGAAATGCCAAGCGTATGAATTATTAATGATATAATACTAATTGTGGGTAATACAAGTGTTTGATCAAGAGCTGTATAAAGGAAGAGAGTTTTGTAAGTTGATAAAGAATTGTGCAATCTTTAAAATAATTAATTTGCTCGTCGGATAAGCGGGATATCAGTTAATTGTTTTTGTAACGTGGAGATGCTAAATTTGGAATTTCTGACTTAACATTTTGCTTTATTGCATACTTTGCAATTTTGATTAAAATCTTTGACCAAATTTTTCCGACAGTATATTACTTATTTATTTTTTTAAGTTTACTGAAACCTCTCTTGGATAGTTTTACAGCTAGTTAGTTATATTTTTTTCATTTTATATATTATGTGTGATAAACTTAATGTTAAATTTGAAAACCTCATACAAAGTATAAGTTTTTAATATTTTGTAAATCGTATATTCGTGACGGTGACAAACCCATACAACTATATTATAATAACTTACAATCATTTAGTTTTGCAAAACAATTACCAAACCCATAAAACGCACCTTTGCACTTTTCTCTTGTCAGTATATTTCAATTTAAATTATATAGCCAACACAGGCCCACCAAAACCTGATCAACACCTTATCACCATACTGAAACGCCAAACGGAATCCAATTCCCGGTCATAAAAAATCCTTATCGCCGAAAACAGCAAACTCGAGCCCCGAGATAACATAACGACTCCACGTGCGCGTAATTTTAGCAAATCTCATTTCGCGTTATGTCATCTTTGGCGATAAAAGTCTGTCTCTCGCTCTCTTTCTTTCTCGTTCACACTGGCTGCTGCATTCGGCGCTCGGTATGTATGTATATAATCGGTCGTTGCACCTGCCGCAGCGCTGACTAATCGCCGGCACGTGGCTGCTGATTTTCGAGTTTGTTCTTCCTCGTTGTATGTACATACGCTCAAGGTTGCTTCGCTAATTGCCTGGGTTGCGGAATTTTTGTGCGTTAATTTTCGCACAGCAACTAGTGTTGTGTAATTTTACAGAACGGCATTCACGGCATTAGATTGAAGACGATTTACAGACGTGGGTGTATGTGCGTGGTATCTCGTCAGCGAGTGTTTTTTAGCCTAGTTCATGTGTGATGTGTGTATTACATACAGTGGATCTCCGCGCGCATAGTTTCGTTCATTTACATTGTGGTATTCGTTATCGTGGCCGGAGATAAGGTTTAAAAAGCACCTATACTCAAAATACGTGGCGTTCTAGTGACATAATGTGGAATTTCGACATGCCACATAGGTGCTGGAAAAATTATAGTGTATACGAAAACAATTGAATCTTTTGAGCTGTAAGAGCAGGTGTAGAATTAATTAGAACAGCTAATCGCATTGTATCGCGGCTTCTTAGTTATGTGCTACTTTCGAGGGGATCGGTTTATCTTTTGATCAATAACGCGAAATCAGCTGATCATCACGTGGCGATGACAATGAACAAAAGATAATTTCGATCATGCGCGCAAATTAATAAATTAATATTCATATCACATAAATCAGAAAAATCTGGTAACAGTTTTAGACACTGTAAACTACTATTTAAACTTGTAAAATCAGTCTCAAAGATTAAAATACTATATTATATATACTTTAAATATATAATATCAATGAAACTACTCAAGTGTTTTCAGAACACGCAATACCTACCGAAAAATCGACATGATGTAAGATCTCGATAACCCAAAGTCACCAGATAATAGACCAGCCCGATTTCGCCCGATTAAACACGTATTCATCACCGAATCTATAGAAAATGAAACCCCGATAACGCGAGGGAATCCCCTATATATATCGCAAGCCTGTCACAACAAACCTTCCTCACCTTTCCTTATAACATATATACCTTCTCCTCCAGCAGCACTCACACTCACATATATATACAAGGCACAACCCTCTCATTTCTCCTGAGCGATAAAGCACTCCGCGGTGGCTGCAGGTGGCGCCCGCATTTTGGAGCCGGCAAAAAAAAAATCCGGCCGCACGCGCCAACGGAGAGAGAGAGAGAGAGGATATTAGCCACCGCCGCCGCTTCGTCGGCGAATTTATGCGCGGCGCGCACGTGCTATATGCGGAGAGAAGACGCTGACAGGTGATGCTACACGTGCGCTCGTGACTTTTTTGCGCCGCGGCGTGGTGATTATGGCCGGGCTTTGTCTTTTCGGATGAGGTGTGTGTGTGCGCGCCTGTGGCTCGGGGTTTATGTGCGGGTTTGGATTTAAGGAGGTAATTAGGAGGGAGGAGATGGAGGCGAGGAAAGTTTTTTTGGAAGAGGGAGAGGTGGAAGTGGTGGAATATTAGTACGGTGTGATTATGGAGGCGCAGGGTTAATGTCGTTGAGTATTCAAATTGCATTACGGTATATTCTGTATACGGTTAGTTGTAATGGGCTTTAGTTGTAATTGGTGCGGGTTTTATGATTTTACCTTTAAAATTATAGTGATAATGCAGTCAAAATATGAACTGGTTGTGTACAGGAGATCTATAATAATAAGAGCTTGCGAATCAAGGCTTTTTAAATTTTCTGAGTGTAAGGAGACGTGAAAGAAAATCACATTCAAAAATGTTTCAACTGCTTACAGTTTGTAATATGTATCATGATTATAATTAATTGGTATTATCATGATTAAAATAGTCACATTCCTGATAGAAAATGAACCATATTTAGCAAAAAAATAATGCAAAAATAACAGAATTCATCTAAAAGTTCTACTATTACTTAAAATACTTACATATTTTATGAAGAGTAAATATACCATAATTTATTTCGGATTGGTATACATAATTATGAAATAGAATCAATGTTCGTTTTTAGCTATAAAATCAACTGGAAAAATAGCTAACTTATGGTTAAAATAAAAAAAAAATGATTTTAATTTTCGTATAAATATAAATAGAAACATAGTTTAGTTCCAAAAGTAAAACATACACGTATAGAAACGCGCATAATATTTCGAATCTGGATAACTATATTTCTGTCATAATCCTAACACTTACATTATACCAAATTTCAACGCTACAAAGCATTCCTCAACCCACACATAATGAAACAACGCACAAACTCTCCACGGCAAGCAACTATAACAAACACGCGCTCCGCTTCTAATATCAATTTGCAGTTTTAATTTCGCCGGCGTAAAACCCACACACACACAGACGGTATATGCGCGCTCGGCTAATGAAATGCTTAATCACAAGTGCGCACTCGCTCGCTTGGCTTTTGTGCATGCAGGGCGTCGCGCGCGCAACTTTTGCGCTCACGCCCGCAAAAATACGAGCCGCGACGATATGACATCGTTGGTTTCACCTTGTGCGCGGCACCTGCAAGTGCGATTTTTTTCTTTTTTTGTTCACTCCTTCGCGTTATATATAGTATACACAGACGGGCACCGTGACTGAATACAGCGAGTACACGTATACACGAGTATAATATTATGTATATACACGCTGGTGAATAGATCTGGGAAATAAAGGAAAGGGTTTCGAGGAAAAACGAATGACTGCCATAGTGTGTTATGATTTAATTTTCGCGCACTGTTGCAGCGTGTCAAATCTGTAGCGCGCTCGCAGATTTAATTGTTCGACGAGATTGCACGTTTTCTCAGTACCACCGGCAAAACGAACGTTTTACGGACAAAAAATTAAAATATTCTCTGTTCCCCAAGTATGTACTATATACATAGCCTTCATCATCCCTCCGCACATATACATTGTATCAAACTACACACAGTATTCACAAAAATTTCCTTCCCCTCGCGCGGCAGCTCAATAGATCCGCGCGCGCGCGTGTCTCTCTCTCTCTTCTTTCATCACGAAAAATCAATCCGCAAAGAAAAACAGTATCGCCGTACCCAAAGACTCCCCGCGTGTCCTTCTTACACACACAAAACCTCCTCCTTCTGGCCGCGCTGCTCCCTAAAAAACGTAGAAAAATCTAGAGAGCGCAGGTGAAGTAGATCTCCGCTATATAGTACTGAGTCAAAAGCGAGCGAGAGCGCGCGCGCGCTTACGCTTTATGTATCGCACAAAAGCGCGTCCGCGACAAGGAAAATGGCTTACGGGGATCCGGGCTAATCCAGCTGCGCGTGGCGCACCAGAAAAAAAAAGTAGCCCTAGGATTTTCAAGGAACGCGTATGGCACGCGACAACGCGCTACCGCAAACGCTGGATCTATAATGATTAATCGCGCGTGCGATTGTATCTATAGCTCCTGTGTGATGCGCGCGATTTTCCAGTGCGTTGATTAATGAAGGTTTTAGAGGTGTGAGAGACAGAGCAACAGGCGCGCGTGGAAAATGGATCTCTGTCTCCCCCTTTTGACGCACGCCCACCCGCGCGGTTTGTCATCGTCGCGCGCCCTGTTATTTGGGAAATTTCAAGGCGCGAGCTGAGTTTTTGTTCTCTGAAGTGTGTTTGAGAGAGTGAGTGAAAGAGTGACTTGACTTTCTGAGGTGTGCGGAGTTATTGTTGTAAAAGGTTGTTGCAGATTCTGGAGAGCACCAAGGTGGCGGCGGCAACCCATTGTACTGCCGCGATTCTCGTCCTGTGCAGATGTCGAGTGTATAAGTTCGTTCTGCCCTTTGCGGTAGGTGGTGGTGTACACGTCAATTGTGGCGCGGCTGATGCAATTATGTCAAGGACAGCGTTCAGTTAACAATAGTGACGCGTATTGTGATCTGTAAAACTGTATTTTTGCAAGTACAACATTGACGATTATACCGAACTCGATACTTTTGAGTATATAAGTCGAGCTAAAAGATCGATGAATATGAAACTTTATACACGCGCGTATGTGTATATAGTTGAGCCGTGATGGTGTCGCGACGACGATGACTGCGGTAAAAATGATTGATTGTCACACAAGCTCAAGTGTTATTGCTGAGATCGGGAGAGGATCATCCGCGCTGACACCGATATATAACAGATGTATCAACCCCCCTTAGGAAAATAACATGTCCCGATATGTCAAGCCAAATATTATCCTATCAATACCGTTCCCCGTGTATCCATTGTTCGAAAAAACTTGAAATTTTACATTTCTATATGCATTTTTCGATATAATGTACGTCAACAACCTTGAACTTTGCGTTATATATATTCTCCGACGCCCCGCACGGTGAAATTAGCGCTTGCTCTCGAAAACCCGAAAAAATTTGTCACCACCGGTGCTCGGCTCACCTCATGTGCACACGCACAATATGTAATACACAATACCACCGTCTCCCTCTCCTTTTTCTCCAGAAAAAGAGGCGACGCCGCGCGCGTGGAGAATAAATCATAATGCGCGGGTCGACGCTCATTGTACCGCATCACACAACGCGGCTGCACTTTGTTCCTTACGAGTAAGCATGCAGTAGTCCTTGAAGGGCTGCTGCTGCTGCTGCACATATCGTCGTCACCGCACTCCCCCGAAATGCAGAAACGAGCGCCCTGGAACAATACCGGGAGAATAAAGAATAGCGTATGTGTTTCGGCAGTCGCGCGCGTCGTCTTTCTTTTTTTAGAATTTATACGGTTGTTATGTGTGTGTTTTTTTATTGTAGGGGAGGGGAAGGCGAACGACGACGGCTGATTTGGGAAATGGGCAAATATTATTTCCTCGTTTGGCACACGTCATTAAACTGTGCAGCGCGCGCGCCCCGCGAGGTATACGTTATATATATACGAAGGAAACATCAATCTTGTAATAGCAGAACGAAGGCTGCGGATACGTATGTGTATAATACCATGCCGAGCATACAGATTAAATGCTTCATTTGCTCTGTAGACATGTGTCAAACAATCTACCCCCTGATATATATTTCAGGACGGAGGCTGTGATTAATCATCCCCCGGTACAATTTAAACAATTATATACAAAGTACCTTACACGCCGATAGTTAAAGTATTACGCAGTAGATAACGAATATATCGACTATTATGCGTATTAAATTTTTTCTTCGAAAACTAAAGGAAAAAATCAAGCTTATATCCTTTATTCGTACCCTATACGCTTATTACCGGTGGCCGCGAATCCCGCGGAAACCCATGAATATTCAATGACACCAATATAACCGCCACGCGCGTGCCCATGAATCCTCCTCTCTCAGTCGCCATATACACACCAAAGCGAAATTTATTTCTCCTATATAACCATCGCGCACTGCGCAATCCCATCACGCGCGCGCCCATACATATAATATTAGAATTCCGGACCTCTACGCTTTCTCTCTCTCTCTCTTCCCCCTCGCGTATATAACGCGCCACGTGCGACACACATCCGAGAGCCCAAGGCCACCGCCCCCCTCGCTTGCCTCTGTTCGTATGTATATATATATATATATGAACGTATTTTCCGCGGCGTATTTTCCTTATACTTTTTCCGCAGCACTATACGTCGGTGTGTGTAGATAGAAGGGAAAAAGGGTTCGAAGGCAACAGTTGGCCGGCGCGCGGGCAATTTGTATATAGCCGAAAAACCGCACACGCGAGCGCCGCGGGTAATTGGCCGGCTGCGGGCGGTAGCGCGCCGGAAACTGCGTGAGTGTGTGTGCGAAGGCGGTTCGCCTGGTTCGGTTTTTTTCGAGGTCTTCGGGGTTTATATTTCTTCTTCTTTTTTTCCTCGTTTCGATGGCCGTTGTTTGTTTGTAAACACGGGAAGAGTCAACGATCGTTGAGTCTAGGGGGAGGTTTTGGAGTGTTTAGGATAGGTATGAATTAGAAAATTTTTATTAAAAAATTCTGTAATGTGTTTCATATTATATGAATTGTCGTATGTGAGAATATGGTATATATGAAATTCATTACAAAAATGAAAAGTATTATATTTTTTTCATTTCAAAGAATTTTAATATAGGTGAGCTTTTTTTGTAAAAGTTTCATATAAAATGAAATTTTGAATTTTATAATATTATATTACGTAGAAACCTTGACATTTGCTTTATTTCTGTACAAATCTACATCAAGGTTGTATATATACCTTTTTTATATTTTTTTTATAGAACGTAGCAGTTAAACTTTATTTTGATCGTATTAATTAAATTTTGATGCTACCTATAAACGTAGAAAGAATTTGATACTCAATATAATTCACAAGTTATGCCCCTCCATTTTTTTCTCACGCCATTGTATATAAAAAAATTATCGTTCAACATATTTTTTTATACGCACACCATCAATATTTTTGTATAACCTACTTTAAAAAAACTTTTGTGTCTCCAATAAATATATCACTGTTTTCGAAAACAACAAAAACCTACAGGACGCGGCCCTTTGTGATCCCAAAGAAGCCTACGAAAATCACTGAAAATCCCTTTATCAACCACCAAAGCCCGCGATAAAGCTTCGGCGTAAAAAAATAGCTAGCTATATCGGTGCACACACACACATGTACACCAGGGTATAACTAATGATATTCCTTTCTAATACGATGTCAATGGCGATTTCACGCCTCGACCCGGGCGGGCATTGTGAAAAAAAGTTAAATAAATTTGTCAGCAAACGACGCGACTCCGATGCTAATGGCGGCTCATTTCTCATCCCCCGTATAATCGATCGAATCTTACATACACACACAGAGATCCGATCGCAACATTTGTCGTCGCGCGTGAAATCGTGGCGGCCTCGAAAGGGAAAGCCAAGAGAGCGAGAGAGAGAGAGAAGAAAAGTCTGTCACGCGCGCGCGCGCCCCCCTCTTCAAGTATATAGGGTGCAGTATACGTACATACTGTGTGTGTACTACGCACTTGCGGGGACTCTCGTTCCGCCGCGCGAAAATTCGATAGCGCTCGCGCCGCTCGTAAATTAGGTATAGACGAGAGAGCAGCGCGGCTTTCTTTCTCTCACGGAGAGGAAATTTCGGGGTTTCTCTTCTTTCTTTGGCCAACGGAGCGGAAAGTTCTCGCGCGCGCCAGAGCTTTTTTAATCGGCTTTGTTGGTTAGATACGCGCAATGGTTGAGAGAGAGAGAGAAAGAAAGAGGGAGAGGATTTATCATATGTAATCGAATACGAGGGATAATAAGAACGCAAGTTTATTGTTATGGCCCGCTCCTCGGTGTGCTGCAATCATGCGTTCGATTTATTATATGGATGTGGTTTTATTAAATTAGCGTAGCGCAGGGTTTCTTTTTTCTTTATTGGCAAGGAGAATATAGTCCTTTGTGTGTGCTTGATTGGTAATCGCGTACATCGGTAGATGTTCGTACTGCGTAGCACAATTTCGAGTCGAACATAAAAAGTCTCTTGGCAGAATTCAATTTAGATTATTCTAATTTACAGGATTTAGGTCGGGAATAATTTAATCTAAAAGATAATAAGATTTCAGCTGCATGCTTTGTTTTATTTTACAACTTTTTAAATATTTATTATCCCCAAGGTAGATCAATTTTTAAATTAAAAGTGTCACACCATGATTATGTTGCTATTGTATCGATGAAGTGTAAACTACCATACATGTGAAAATATTATATTATGGAAGCTTTAAAATTTAATGATAGCTTTAAATAGTTACGCCTCCATTCGATTAACATGCTAATCACCAAAGTTGTTTTATTTTCCACCAGGTCAGTAAGGAAATAAAAAAAATTTGTATTAAAAACAAAAAGTATGTGTAAAATATTATTCAAAATATTCTGTTATCAACAGAAACAAAAGAAGTATTGTCTTGGTCTTAAAAAGTATAGGTATAAAAGTATTGTCTTGTCTTGGTATCGGTCTTGGTCTTGTCGAGAAGTCTTGATCTTGGCATTGAAATGTTATATATATTTCACTTGATGTAATACTTTCAAAAATTGAAATAATCTATTTTTATATATAATTTCCAACTTATGTGTTTTATTATTGAATTTATCACCCCACATAATATTAAGTACAACGAAAATAAGTTTAAATATTACATGGAAATAATCACTTCCGTATACACACTATACTTTAATCACTGCAAGCTGCACCCTCTTATTAATCATTGCAAAAAAAGCAATTTCATGACAGATAAAATTACAACACACAATAACCAACGACAACTAAACAAATCTCTTCCGGCGTGTAAATCCAACCCTACGCACTCCAGCAAATCAATCCCGAAAATCCTTGTCACTGCCCCATACACACATCCTATACCTACCTCCACATAAAATCCCATCTCGCCAACCCACCAATTGATACTCTCTTATAGGCGCACGGCTGCAAACAAAACCACCAATTTTTTACCATCGAGGCCCGCACTCTCATTCCCCTGCAGTTGCTGATCCTTCTCTCTCTTCTCGCACACGCGCAGGCCCAGACTCGCAGGCACGCGCCGCGCGCATAAAGGCGCGCGAAGACGAACGGCTTAAAAACCTTTTGCTCCGGCTCGTAAAGGCGAGCGAACGTGCAGCTGTCGGTGTCTTAGCACCTGCCCGTATGTATGTACGTACGTATATATATATAGGTACCGTCGCTTTCGCGATCGGCGCGCGCGAGCAGCCGTCGCTCCTCTCTTATTCGAGATTGAATTAATTAAGCGGCCCGCGCGCGTGTGTGTCTCTCTGTACATGTGAAGGGAATATGAGTGTTTTTTCGCGAGATTTTATGTGCGGTTGATAGGATCGAGGAGATATCATGCGGGCGCGAGGTGAACACTTGTGAGCGGTATATAGGAAAGTATGGTGTTTTGGTTTACTGGGGCAGGGATCGTGTGTGGTAATGACAAGCTGTGTTTTTATGTCGAGAGATGCATTTTATTTGGTTTATTGGTTGGAGTTAATTTTTAATAAACCTTGTTGATATGGGTTTTCAGAGAGCCGGAATGGAGCTTTTGAAAAGAATATAATGTTATACGTAATACACTTTATAAAGTTTCGAAAGAGAATTTTACGAGCTTCGCAAATGCAACATTCAGGTATACACATTCTCGTAAAAGCCCGTATATAAACATCTCGACCCGGATTTTCACTCTCGCTAATGATGAAAAACTTTTCACGGCAAACCTGCGTATGATCAAAAATATAAAATAATATTTTCGTACACCTGTGATTTAACTCCCAAAGAATCCGATATTAAAGTTTTTTCACCGCGAATATACTTACTAAATACTTAAATTCAAATAAATGATAAACCTGAGATTACCATACCCCTCGTCTCGTGACTCACTTATACATACGACTAACCCATAAATTACAGCCTTAAGTCCCCAACCGAAACCTCTGGAGAATTTTCGGCACCACACAGCCGCCGCGCCGATTAAGTACGATAATCGTCCGAAAATTCACATCAATATTCGCTTAATTCCTTGCTTTATAAATTACGCATTAATCAACGCTCGGCAGCCGGCGGTATGAAGACGTCGCCCGGAAAACTCTGACTCACGCGGGCGCGTTTTTAGTATTCGGCAAATTGTCCCTTTCCTCCCTCTCCCCTCTTCGCCATTATGCGCCCGCTATACGTGAGCGGCATCGGACATTTTATTACATATGCACCGCGCCGAAAATCTGCGCGCACGCGCGTTTCCTGTGCGGCACGAGCTATAGATTATTCGATGCGGCGCATAGGGCTGAATTTTTAAGGAGCCGTTTCCGCGGATGCTCGAAGGTTTCTAACTCCACTGTATGTCGTACATGGATGAGGACAAGTATATACATGTGCTGTAGTCGGTGGTTCTTTTGAGGATGGTTAATTTACGGGATCGTAATCGTCGGTTAATTTTCGCATGGGACGTGGTTCTGATGTGATGAATTGCTATGAGAGGAGATTCGAGAGGTGTAAATCATCGGGGTTATTCCGGCGAATGAGCGGATAGTTGAAAGGATGATGATTTTTTTTTCTCGAAATCGTATAATCTCGGAATCGAATGATTCGCCTTAATTGAACGTTCGCGCGTTGATTAATGGATGTAAATTTTGTACTCGCAGTGGCGTTGTACTGTGCTGTTAACGTTTTGTACGAAGCATAGAACTCGAGTTAATCTATAAAGTCAACAAATCGTCATGGGTGTATAGTAGCTCTCGATTCGTATACAGCAACTCTCCTTATCTCAAATCAAAGCCGCATGTCTTCGCAAAATTCAAATAGCGAATTTGACGTCAATACCAAGCTAAAAATCAAATTTTTCACCTTTTCCCGCAAGTCAACAAATCGTTATCGCAAAGCGCACAAACCTATACACATTTTTTGTTCACCTCACCGGCGCCACCTTCGTGACGCACGCGCGCTACAAGGAAACCCCGTATTCGTGAAAACAGGCGCCTATATAAACCGCGTACGTCTCTTTCCCGCTTTCTTCGGTACAATACGTAGCTTTGTGCGCCCCTAATCACCTTATCGGTCTCTGCTCAAACACGTATAACACGCGCCACCGTTGCGCAATTCGTCGCCCATCGCGCGCGCGCGAGGCACATTTCTCGACCGGATCGATGGACTCCCGGGAATCGGAGGAACATTGCTGGCATTGTCGTGATTGGCTTCTCTCTCTCTCTCTCTCACACACACACACGCACACACATACAGACACACACTACGTCGGCAAATATTTGGACGCGCGGCTGATGCTATGGCTATCGGTCATTCCGCTGAAAAGCGGATGTGGGATGGCCGAGCGAAGGCAGTAATGCACCTTGGAATCTGGATGATCCGTCAGGGACGGATAAATGGAGCCGTTGTTCGAGTGTGACGGTGATGAAAAATTTATTTTTGAAAGGGGCGGAATGTTGCATTAGGTTTTTCTAATTGTGAATTAGAATGTCTATACAGTGAGTGATGGTAGTTCAAGGAATCAAAATCTTGATAGCTCGATTAGTTTTGATATTACAAAAATTCAGCTGCATAGGTATCTTTTCCATTGCAAAGCTGTTTAAATCCTTTTTATTATCTTTTGCGATTTGATTTAACTATTTTTTAAATGTATTTTGATTTATGATAAAAATGTAAATTTTAACAATCGAGAATATGGCTCTACCCTTTTATGTTCTCCGACAATATTAAAATTTGTTTTTAAACTTATTTTCCAGGCCTATTTTTTTCTATTTTAACGGTCGTATATAATATAGAAGAAAAAAGGCAAAACATTAAAAAAGACCTTGCGACACAGTTTTTATTTCGACCTTAACGTTATCATTCCTTACCTCAAATATGAAGCACTCGGTCAGGAAGAGTCATAACGTTGAAAGAAAACATTTTTCACATATAACTGGAAAAAACAAGCACAAGATTATACTTATTTCTAAAGAATAAATATATTATCATTTTTTCGTGATTTAAAAATATTTTTTTTAACACATGCATAAAAAAGGCCCTTTTTCTGCGTAGAAAAGTGAATCGAAAATCGAACATTTCTAGCGTTTGACGCTATATGACGACTCGATATGCCCGATCTTCCATTCACTTTTCATACAAAAAAGGTCCTATTCCTGCACTTATTAAAAAAAGTACTATGTGTAACAAGGGAACAATTGACTTTTTCAGACTCGGATGATGATTTTGAGCAATCGTGTATCACTCGTGTTCAATCATCAATTTTCCTCTCTAGTTGCACATTGTATTGTTCCCGTGTTTCACACCGTACTTTTTTAACGAATGCATGACAGGGCCTATTTTACGTGTGTAAGTTGGAGAGAGGATTGGGCATTTTAAGTCATACACAATGATGATAAAAATCAAATTTATTTGAAATAAATACACAAAAAATGTAGACTATTAAATATATAATTAAATGTCAATTACATTTATTTTTCCAAAATATATATTAAATAAAAAAAATCGATATTCTGTTTAATAACGTTAAATCAAGTTACATTAATAATATACCATATTTCATTTAATGATTATACTGAAACTAACTATATCCCCGAAAGAAAGGCAGAAATTTTCATTTCTCACCTGTTTTAGGTGAGATAAATATTCCTCACCAGTTTTTCATTTTTCAACTATTTTCGGGTAGAAATAGATATTTCTTACCACCTTCACAAAATACGGTTCAAATCTGAAATTTTCTCCTACTTTCATACGTGAAAAAAGCCCTATTTCATTTTCGAGTTGAGAAAATGCTTTTAGAAGCGCGCGTCTTAGCGCAAGCTAACCACGTCGCAAGCGTCGTAGTTGTGTGTGACAACCCCCTGGATCGACTATAACTAAATCAAGTCATGAGACACGTGGATGATTGGATCATACAGAATTTACTGGCACTCCCAAAACTAATTGCTTTTACTAACACAAAAGTAAATAGGTACGGAAGTTCCAATAGAAGTAGAAAAATAATGCTTTAAAACCCGAAAGATGACAAGTATCTGATAGTAACCTTGGATATCAAACTGACTTTCTAGTCCTACATACAATTGGAAGCATTAAATGGGACGAAAATAATGACCAGGAACGAGTGCAACTAGTGGTCGATTGATTGTTATGTTACGAATATTTTTTTTAGGGAAATGTGGAGTGATGTGAATCGTATACGGATAAATAAAAGAAATGCAAAAATAGTACATTGTGCAACAAGGAAAGTCAATTGCTTCCTTGTTACACATAGTTCCTTTTTTAATAAGTGCAGGAATACGACCTTTCTTGCATGATAAGTGAATGGGATATCGGGCATATCGAGTCGTCATATAGCAAAAAGGGCCTTTTTCATGCATGTGTTGAACAAAAGTATTATACAGTCTCGCTGAAAAAAAATAATAATAATAGAATCAATATTAAAATAAAAAAAATCATTATAATAAAAGAATTTTATTGCGTTTAGGTTGAAACTATAGGAGACGCTTACTGTGTAGCATGTGGGCTTCACAGGAACACACTAACACATGCTCAGCAAATTGCTTGGATGGGATTAAAAATGATTCATACGTGTACCCAACACTTAACTCACGATGGTAAACCAATAAAGGTAAAGTATTTGTTTTATATTATCTATTGGAATCACGTTTAATATTGAAATATAAAATTCGTAAGGGTTGTCGTATTAAAGAGTATTTTATCAATGACATACACTAGACTAAAATGATTAAAACCTGCAATAAAATAAATAGCAAAAGTAATTGATGTTGCCATTCGAGCCATCTTTGTTAGTAATGCATTAAGGACCTTTTCGCGGTAGTTAACGGGAGAGGGTACAAAAAATTATTTATTCCACATTTGACCGATATGGCCGCTTTTTGCCCCTGAAAATGGGGGCGAAAGTACCATATATTTCCTGTAAACCTATAATTTTTTAATAAAATTTGCTGGCATTTTTGGGGCGAAAGTAAAAATTAGTCTGGAAAAAGTAGAATTGACATTTTTTTTGTTTGACAATTTTTTGTATGCAGTACTATTGATTTTATAATATATTAATGCGCTTGCGCATCCTTGTAGATCAATCTAGTAAAATATAAAAATAAGCGGCGGCTTGATTTGCCCGTCTTCTCAGGATCAAATGGTGATCACAGCCGGGAGTGGAATAATAGTACATTATGTAACAAGGGACTTACAAGGGGAGCACCAGGGATGCGGGTCCTGGATTTGGCTAAAATTGCAGAATGTACTTCTATATATATGGGCAAATCCACAGAACTTTTAACTTTTGATTTTCAATTTTTTTTTTCAAAAAACTCATCGAAAATCAAAATTTCATCTTCTTAAACACCTTATTATACTTAAATATGATCTAGACAAAGTGTATGTAGTTCATAGTAAAGAGGTATGGAGTTCATAGTAAATTTCATAAACTGTTTACGAATGTTAAAAGATAGTAATCTGTCTAAATTTGATAT
>UXGD01001647.1:0-32508 GCA_900474315.1 Torymus auratus
ATCTAATACATGTGAGAAGGTGTGAAGTTCGTATTACTTCCACGAAGTCATTTATGTGTCTTTTTTCTGAGAAGAAATTTAAAAAATATTATTAGCAATAATCAATTCCATTGATCAAAATGAATTTTTCGTTTAGCTTACGGAGACTCCCATATAAGAATTTCAAAATCATTTATAGAATGCAATATAGTGACAAATGAATTCCTTTATTTTCTTTATACTAAGAATAATTCATAGGAGTTGACTCCTATTAGTAATTAAATACATATTTAATTACTACTGTTTTACATATTTATTTAATTAATGTTTACTGTTTATGACTTAATTTATAATTCTATTTTTTTCAATATTGGCCGAATAAGATTACATGTCAGGTAATTTGGCCAAAACGCACATTTTTACACTTTTGCACCTTATAAATCTAATATCACATTTGGGGCGTTGCCAATTTTTTTGTCTGGGTAGTATATTTAGTATACTTTAAAGTCTTTTTTACAATTTTGTGACAACGCATTTACAAAAGGAGAAAGAAAATATTCCGCTTAAGGTGGCCGAATTACCCCAAGTTATAGACTCAATTAAGAAAACAAAAATGCAATAATTTATCATAAAAATTTCCCTAAATTTGTAGTACAATTTTTAGGATGTACGAAAAATTTCCAATCGTAATTTTCCTCGTAAATTATGTCAATTTTTTTAGTGTTTCGAGTTTGTCCCACATTTACAATCAGACATGGTAATTTTAACTATATTATTTTTCTCCATGCATAAGTTATCTGAAAACACTTTTGTAAATACAGATCACCCATTATTCTCACCGTAACAATTTTCTCATATTAAATGATTTTTCTTTCCATTCAGAGCCCTTTAATTAACAGTCATTTAATTTCATGATTTTAATTTACTTGAAACCGAAACAAACCGCGGTAAATCATTGCCCGATGACTAATTAGGTGATTATTTTTGCAGTATCCGCGCGGCGAGCCAATTAACCGTCATCGAGAGTCAATGATTTTTCCAGCCCCCGCTGCCGCCTCCTTATAAAACATTCAGCGCGCGCGTGCATATGCAAAAAGGGCGGCAAGGCATGTAACAATTACCAGCGGTAAATGAACGAAGCCAGCGAGCGAGCGCGAACCGGAGAAAAAGAGAGGAGAGAAGAGAGCACGACGCTCTCTCTCCCTCGCGGGTCAGAAATGGCCGAGCAAACATTTACGATCGGCTACGGCGGTGGCGGCGGGATGAAAATAAACACTCGCCGCTGCAGCAGCAGCAGCCGCCGGCGTATGGATGGCTCTTGCGCGCGGGCTGGATATATCGCGCGCGATATTTTCGTACCACTCGTTCGCTCGCTCGCGCACTACTGGACGCGCTGCTACCAACTCTCTCTCTCTCTCTCACTCTCTCGCACCTTATAATTCGCCGTTAAAGTAACGAGTAATGCCGGCTGGTTATACGATTTCAAAAGCTCCCGCGCCTCGTGCGCTGGCTGTTGCACTCTAATTAAGAACGCGCCGTGTAAAGGTGTAAGCCGATAAATTGAACGGGCGCGAGCGTGTGTGTACATGGCTCCGCTTTGAGCGGGTTATTGTATTGGCAAGAGAGTGTGGAAGTGTGTGAGAGAGAGTGCGAGCATTTTCCGATTTGCCTGATTTCCGCGCCTGTACGCGTATGTGTGCGGTTTGTTAAACATTTTCGAGAATCTGGATTTGCGAGAGTTGCCAGTATGTGTCGGAGGGAGCTTGCGAATGCGAGAGTTTGATTCGTTTGATTTTGTTGCGATTTTCTCGTCGCACTTGTATTGCGCAGAATTGATAAGTGGTGTGTGCAGGGTTAATTAATGGTTCAATTTTAAGTTGTATAATTTCATATATTGTAAAATGTAGTTTAATGTTTATTAATAAATAATTTTTATAAAAGTACAACCCCATTTGACTCATTTGAAATTACATAATAAATGAATTTGGTATAATATTATACACAATAACATTAAGAGTAAAGAGTGATCTTTCGCGAGACATTCTCGGTACTTCGATAAAAATTTATAAGTCAAAAGATCTAAGCAACCGAAAATCCAACAAGAACTTATATACCCTACCCCCAAGAGGGAAAAATCAAATTCCAAGACACTCAGGCACAATTAGAGTCCTAAACAAAGTGAACCGTGAATCGGCCGAGACTAGGCTACCCCATGCGTACATATACATATACCCTCTCGAGAAGCCGCGGCGATGTGTATACACGTCAACGGGGCAGGGCGGGGCTGCGCTCGAAAGGGTGCGCGCCACCGTCACCGTCGCCGCCGCCGCCACGATTTCACCGCTATAAGGCGAGCTAGCTCACCCGCCGCTGTCAGACTCGCGCTCTCTCAATATACATCACGCGCGCGCTCGCGACGTAGCAGGTGAGAGAGAGAGACGGAGATCATTATATATAGAGGACGGAAATAAAGCGCGCGAAGCACGTGCGTGTGTTTTAATTGCCGACGCGGGATTAAGAAAAATCGCGGTTATAGAGGAGAAGAAAGGGGGTGGTGGTATCAGCGAGAGGAGCGAGGAGAGCAGATAGGAAGCCGGGAGATGAGAAGAGGAGAGGTGTGTGCAGAGAGAGGAGGACGCTGAGACACAGATCGCGAGACAGCGGCCTCATCATTGGCGGACGACTCCGACGACGACGAAGCTGTTCCTCTCTGCACGCGGCGGCGGCGGGGTGTGCAGTGTAGAGCGGGGCGCGCGCAAGCGCTGGTGGGGGAGACCAGAGCGGAGCAGCAGCAGCAGCAGCTCACTTGGAGGAAGAGAGGAAGAGGAAAAGAGACCGAGCGAGTAGCTCGCCCGCGGATCGAGCGAATACAGGTCGCGCGCGCCGGCGCGCAGGTGGGGAGAGAACTCGCGCGCGCGCAAGAGAGAGAGAAAGAAGGCGCGCGAGCGCGACGTCGTTGACGGTGACTACGCCGACGACGCGACCGTCGTCGCCGGGGGAGTGGGAGAAAAGGGAGAGGAGAGAGAGAGGAAGGAAGAGAGGAGAAGAAAGAGAGAAAGAGAGCTGGTCTCTCTCGCACGCGCGCGCCCGCGACCAGAGCGAGAGTAGAGTCCAGGAGGGGAGGTTGCGCGAACGTACAGTGGCGAGGAGAGAGAGACAAAGAAGGAGCGATAGAGAAGGAGGAGGAGGAGGAGGCTGAACTGAAGGAGACGCGGAGGGCAGACGAGTCTCTTCTCGCGGTGGACGGACGGATATACGCTGCCGCTGCTCCCGCTGCAGCTAACGTTCAAGAACTGACGGCCGTCTCGTCCCCGCGATCCTGTCTTCTTCTTCTTCTTCCGAGATTAATCGTCTGGGGATAGATTGACAGATAGATAGAGATATTATTTGGGAGTGCGTGTATATACAGAGTGCGAGAGAGCTTGCGCGCGAGCGAGCTTTCGCGAGACTGGAGTTTCTCGTTGTTGTACGGTGATTGAGAGGGAGAGACAGCGGTTGTGAACGACGAGGATTTTAATAACAGCCACAAGAGAGCGTGGTGACAAAAGGGGAGGAGACACGGGAGGATCGCTCTCGCGAGGCGGATGGATCGGAGGACACGGATCGACGTTCTTAGTGCTTTATTATTTTTGAGTTTCGCCGTTGCAGCAACGTCGCACCAGCGATGAGATCCAAGCCGGTCGCCAGGAGACTCGCACAGGGTAAATACTACCACTTACTTTTGTTTTACCTATTCTTTTACTTCTGGTTGCTATTGTGTCTGTGAATACTGTTCTTGAGATTATATTTCTATCCTGTTACAAAAGTGTAACATGATGTTGATTGAAATTGATCTGCCATCATCGCTACCTACTATCGCCAAAATCCGACGATGTATTTAGAAGTTCGCGCGACATTGTTGCTCGATTTGGAACCAGTCGCTATGCTTATCGGTGTTTGACGTTGGTATAAAGTTTCGGGCTATTTTTGTTTGTTTTTAGCAAGCTCGGCGAAATTTAGTCGCGCCAGTGTTTGACCAAACAGTTGGCAAAAATCTTTCGGTGTGCAAAAGTATCGCATCAAGGCTTCGATTGAAAGATTATCGCGCGATTAAACGCTACCTTCAATACAAACTTATAACATATGCCATTTCTACTTCTGAAAACATTTCTCTTATTTACGAATCCAAATTCTCATACTCCAATCACTCTCATATGATAATCAAATAAGAGATCTCCAAACCACCCCTTTTTCATCATCCCTAAATATCATTCGATGAAACCGCAAACCTTCCAGCACACCTCGCGCACGAGAGTCAGAAAGTCGAGAGCACTCTCGCGCTTGACAATGCCGCATCGCGATTTGCCGTGGTGGGCGGAGCGCGCGCCACCGCATCGCGCCTCTCTCTCGGAAACGTAGCTTCTTTCGCTACGTAGGTTTAATAGCCTGCTCGTCCTCCTCGTCAGTCACTGGCTTTTCGACGATATTTAGTCACGCCCCCTCTCTCTCTCTCCGCGGCGCGCTCGCTCGCAATCCGGAGCACGGACTGACTATAACGCGAGCGAGCGTTTATATTCTCTCTCTCTCGCTCTCTCTGCGCCGGCGGCGACGCTCGTTTTACGATGGCAATTCAATCCAACGCTCGATGTATTTTCGCGTGGCGATTCTTATTTTCCGTTCGACTGTGTGAATGCCTGTGTGAGCGTTCTAAATAATATTGGCTTCGGAGAGCGTTGATTTGGAATGTCGGGAGGAATAGGATGAGAAATTGATATTTATAGAATTATAAAAATTAGCTATGTAGTATTGTATTATTTTTGTGTGCAATTTAATGTTTGAACCCACAATATTTTATAAATAACCGTTTCGTACTTCGTGAAGATTTTATATCTTTTTATATGTTTATTTAATTTTTTATTGAAAAAGTTCATGCTCTAATAAAAAAATTTAATAACACTTTCATGTATAAAAGACAACGGTTAATAAAACTTTGTGTGGGACAAGCGAGTAGCGTGCAAGGTACAAGCTTATAGAAAATCCATCAAAAAGTAATTTACTGGACTTATATTACATTTGAAGTGAAATGTTGTAAGAGTGTATAGTGTTAAATATAAATATTTCATTTTTTTCCTATTTTCTCTTTTTATTTGTAATCACAGAGTTATGCTTGCATAAAGACAACTTCATTTTTATAGTCAAAGGTTTTTTTCACAAGAAATACGTACAATCTCGAATTTATTAGCATTTTTATCATTATCTCTATACACATTGTATTAGAAAATAAAAACAATTTTATCGACTAGAGTCGTAGTATGACGGAATAATCAATTTTTTTTTTTTAAATCTGTCTACTCTACTAATACTAAAGCATAATAATTTTTCAATTACTATTTAACTTGTACTCTATATAATTTATTTATTTATTAAAAAAAAATAAAAAAATAAATAAATAAAAAAAAAACGAATATTGAATCAATGCACAGCACCCAAATTCCCATGTCAAATCCGTCATTCCCGATTGTCGAACTTCACCATGCAGCCAGGCCCACACTCCTCCCTGAAAGAAACCCGCGCAACCTACACAAAAGCGGCACGCCGAAAATCGAGGGAGAATCCGTGTACTAATTAACGTCTCCCCCTCATCCATATACCGATTATATACCACCTTTCACCCCTTCCTGAAAAGCGATCGAGCGTGTCTCGACGACACGAGTACACCTCAACGGATTTCGTAATCTGCAAGACAAAATCCGTTAAGGCTTGACTCTCTCCCTCTCTCTCGAGTCGCGGGGGAAACAATGGCCCGCGCGAGCGCGCGCGGACTCCCAGCCCTCCACGAGTACGCGAAGGGAGGAGAGAGAGAGGCACGGCGAAGACGAAAAGAGAGGAGAGGACAATTAGGCACTTAGCCTCTCTCTCTCGCTCCTCTTGTACGTGGTATACAGCAGCAACGTAATATATAACCGCGAGTGTGTATGCGTGTGCTCACCCGGCCCCGCGACCTGATAAAAAAAGGCTCGCGCGCGCGGTCTATTGTGGTAGCCGCCGCCGCCAGTCTTCTGGAGGAGAGAGAGGGAGACCATATCTCGTTGCGGTGTGGAGGACTGTGTGGAGAGATGAAATCGAAAATCAAAAAGGTCCTGAGGGTCTTTTCAGTTGACGACCGAAACAGTTCGAGCGAAATATAATTGTTGTAACGGGGGTTGTCGTGTGCGTATTGACTAAAACGAGGCTTTAAATTTGAGCTCTTTGGCTAAATTGTTTTTGCCGAGTCAAATTATTTTATTTTATTGAATTTTTACTATACTTTTTTTTAAACTTGATCAGATGCGGATTTCAGAATGTTAAATAAAATATATATTTAAAATTTATTAGCTGAAGAAGTTGATCGTTCATGGAGAGATCTATATTTTCTCTAAATCCTCATCAAATATTGACAACCTTTATACATCAACCGCGAGCTCATCAAAAGAGTCTATACCATACCTGTACGCACGTATACGTCAAACCGAAAGAAATGAGTTAGTTTCAAGGCTTCCGACAGATAAACTAGAGAAGATAGAACTCGGAGTGGATCTTAAAAGAGGCCTCGGGACGCGTCTTGAAAGGAGGCAAAATAGAGAGAGAGAGAGGAGATTCGATATTCCGAATGACAATCTGAATAGCGCGAGCACTTCCGCGCGAGCATACCGTAAGAACCCATATATACGTAGGTGTATTCACACATATATACGGTATTCGCACGGAAAACGAGAATGAAACAATTGCCGTCCACTACACATATTACACACGTATACACATACCTCTGCGGCTTGAAAGATGCATCATCCCATTGAGAGTAGTACGTACACGTACACGCGCACGTCTAGTTCTCGGTACCGGAAGTCGTATATCCGAGAGGGAGACAAAGAGAGACGCGTATAAACGCGGGGAGGTTCTGTTTCATCTGCGGCTTTTGTCTCGCTATATCCTGGCGGCGCGCGCGCTCGCGGAGAGAGCGAGTAGTATGCGGAGGTGGAGGAGGAGGAGGACGACGAAGACGTGTAAGTAAGACACAGGGAGATGAATTGGGCGCGCGAGTGTAGGAGCGCGGTTGAAAGGATCGGATGATCCTAAAGGTAGGTCAGTCCATTCTCTTCAGAGGTTCGGGAGTACACTGGGTACAGTCGATTTCAATTAAAAGCGCGCGCCTCTTCCTCTCGCTCGCTCGCTCGATGCTTTGTGTGTCTTGTGCTCGGGACCCTCGATTATCGATTTTTTGCTAGATAATAACGTATACGTGTTTTCGGTAATTATATCTATAGAAGTATAGTATTATAAAGCGAGGTTTTATCCGTCTTGTGTTACAGATAATTTTATTTTATTCTTTATAGTTTATTAAAAATTTGATCACTGGTTTGTCATCGCCATGTATCTTTAAGATTTTCCATTTCACTTAATTTATTTAATACTATATTTTAATTCTTTTTAGTGACCTCGTTCGGCTGCATATCTAAAAAACAATTATAATATTTTTCATTTTGTTTTCACAAAGTGTACGCTGACACATTCCACGCGGCAATTTTCACTTAACATCTCATTCCCATATTCCTTTATATCAAAATAGAAAAAAAATTGATTATACACGGCAATTTTTAACGATACACTTACACCCTCCTCCTCTCAACTCCCGCGCAGATATGTATCTCGAGGAGAATAAAATCACGCGGAGTTAACGAAGCGCAAGGTATCGCTACGCGCGGGAAAGGATCATAACCCGACTGCCGCCACACGGGGGGCAATAAAAATCTCGAAGCGATGTTTTACGACTGCATTGCGTGATAGTGCCGCGCGCTCTCGGCACGAGGGGGATACATAACGAAGAGTCGTCGACAATAAGGCCTCGGCCGTCGCGATATCACTAGATGAGTTCGGCAGTAAAAAGAATCTAAAGACCGGCCTCGCGCTATCAGTATGAAGTCGGTATACGCGCGCGCGCGCTGAAATTAATTTTCTCCTTGTAAAGTTTCGATTAATCGTTTCGTTTTAATATCTCTCTTGCTGCTCGACCGGGATATATATGAATTATAGCCTCGATTCCAGAGCAGAATATATATATACATACAGAGTTCACACTGCGATGTCCACGTATAATGGCAATCGGAAAATTATATATAATACTCTCGCTCCGAAAAATTTATTTGTAAATGACCCCCACTCATATAGTCTACTCTATATACACGCCACCTGCACACCACCAAAATAATGCTGGTGGGAGACAAAGCGCAGCTTGCACCGGGCGATAATTAAAATTTTAATCGAATATCCCTGGCCGTATCTGTGTAATCGAGCCTGTCAATAACCTCTCCTCCTCCTCTCAACACCACCCACATATACACACATACACGCGAAATTCACGGCGTCGCTCGTACAATCGAGACAGAGAAAAGTCTCGCGCCCCGACGATATTTTTCCCGCCGCGAACTCCTCCTCCGCCCTGTGCACAATGCAGTTGCTCGTGAGGGAGAGAGAAGAAAAAAAAGTAAATCGCTCGCACTGCAGCCGCCGGACGTGATCGATTCTCCATCTCTTTCTCTCTCTCTCTTCTTCTGCGGAGAGCGAATGAAAATGCCTCTCCTTTCAGAGCGGCCGGGCTTCTCGCGGGAGAACACACAGTGCGGCGCGGGCGGCCATGCAAATCCGATAATAAAACTGGCGAACAATCGTCTTTCTGCCAGGCTGCTGCTGCTCCCGCCTCTGCTCGGTTAAATCGCTTTCCTCTCTCTCTCCCTCTCTTCTTCCAGCTTCCGCTGCAGCTCCAGCAGCAGCCTCTCGACTTTTTCTCGAAAAGCTCGCGCTATGTCTTCCGCGCAGCAGCCTCCTTTCTTCTCTTCCTCGGCGCCGCCGCCGTCTCTCTCTCTTTTTGTTATTATTTTCCCGGTCCTTTTTTCGGTCGTCTCTCCGGCGCTATATATGCGCTTTCAGTATTCTCTGTATTCTCTCGGTTATGGTCTCATTCCATCTCGCTCGACGCGCGCGTGCGATGCAATGCAATTACCGTGGCGGTGGTGGCAGCAGCAGCCGCCGCGCGTATTCCAAAGCGTTTGTCATTTGTTTGCCCCCGTGCGAGCAGCGGGAAACGGAATGCAATCAGTCGGCGAGCGGCCGCGCGCGCGCATAAAAACAGCTAGCGCGTTTGCTTGCGGCCAATCAGACGCATACTACGCTCGCACTCTGTGTTTCGCACTTGTGTTTGCTCCGATATTTCGGCGGGAGAGAGAGAGAGAGAGACAGAGAGGGATGGAGAGAGGGTTGAGCTTTTACATTTTTCAGCATCTCGACTTGTAATTTCCACGCTTTTGCGCTGGGGTTGCTGCTGCTGCTACCAACAGTAACCCTCTCATGCGCGAACGAGTGTATATATTCTCTAATTAGGCCGATGTGAATTTGTTATTATGATGATGCGGATTGCGCGGCTCGGTTGCAGCGATTGATTTTACCGGAAAATATTTTTAATTATGTTTTTATTTTCGATTGGGGGAGCTCGTGCTCGCAACGTATGCAAATCGATGAAATATTTTTTTTTCTCATTCTGACTTTTTATTCCGTTTCGGTAATCAAGAGCTTGATCAAATATGTTATCAAAGTTTTCATTTTGATATTTAAAATCAACGTTAATTTCATTTTACAGTGCGGGTTCAATTTTGTACAAAGAAATAAAATATCACGAGGATTTAAAATTCCATTACTTTTTGCATTTTGTTGCACGTAAAATGATTTTAATTTCAAGTTTTAATGATGCGAAATTTCACTGATTTATGCAATCATGGCTAACTGCACTTAAAAATGCATGAAGTCATCACAACGTTGCTTAATAGCACACTTACACGTGTAATAAATTACCTTGAAAAATACTTATCTGTCTAATATATAAGCATATCGCTGCTCCACATCAAATAAAAAACTGAAAAATGATATCTAATTTTTCAACAACATTACATATCTCAACAACGAGCAACCTAACATAAAAAAACAAATTTACGATCATTCCTTATACCCTCACCCACACCCCCACCCACATCACCCATCTTGATCGCTACATCATCCGACCATTGAACAGCCCTCTCGCGCTCCGATCGTTAAAGAATGAATTTAAATTTTCACTGCGCTCAGCCACCACCAGCGTCGCAGCTCACGACATGCGCGCGAGGCAGGCTTTCGTAATCACTTTTTGATTATCATTTTTTCCTCGAGGACTTTACCGCCTCCGGGTTCTGCGCGCGCGGCTCGGTCGATCAGCGGAGAAGCACGCGAGATTTGTTGCCGCTTCATGCAACGCCGCGTGTGCAGTACGTGTGTGTGTGTGTCGCGTATATAAAGCGCGCGTGCGCGCACTATAGAACGCGCGGCTGATAAGGCTCGCGAGCAGCGCTATTGTTACCTCGCTCGCTCGCTGCCGCTCGCAATTACACAATTAATCATCCAATTAGGCCTTCGTTTTACCGGGGCAGCGCGAGCCCGAGCGAGAGCGAGGACTGTTTGGTAAATATGCGCGAGCGAGCAAGCGAGAGAGAGTCCTGCGAATCGTCGTAAAATCGACGTATGCGGTGGTCGTGTTTGGGCCGGAGAGTTTGAGTGAGATTGCCGCGAGTGGAAGAGTATTGTGGGAGAGTGGGTTGTAAAAATGCGAGAGGGAGAGGAGAGTGTATGAGTGATTGCCGGCTGCGGGATATATTCGGCTTCTAGTATAAACGCTGCTGCAGCACCTGCCCCTGCAGGTGAGCAACGCGCCGTGCGCGACGTGATGGGTGTTGCCGGGCTGCTAGGCCCAAAATTCGTCAAACTCCTTACTATGAAATTTCTTGATTCAATATTTATTTAATTACTAAACCTTTCTATAAAACATTTACATTATATTTAAAGTCAGTGTTTCATCGCGAAAATGAAGACATTTCTTGAATTCGAGAAAACAATGCTGTACATTTTGCGGCGGACAATTATGATATTCGAGAACTTCGTTTCCCAGTACGCGCGGGACATAAAGCGCAGTTAAAAGCGCCGCCTAAAAAAAGAAGGACTAGCAGAGAACAATGAATAGCGCGAGACGAATCCGTGACGGATAAGGAAACGTGTTTCAGCATTTGGCAATGGTTATTAGTCTCACTGTTTTCGGGCTGTTCGCCATGCATTTTATGCATCTTCGCCTCTCATCTTCTCTTCTTTGGCGCGAACACACGCGCGCGTAAAGAAGATAAGTTAGGATGATGTAAACGCCGTTTGCGTCTAATCCATTCGTGCCGGACCGAAATTCGCTTTTCGGAATTTTAAATAATTATTATCACTGCTTGCTTATTCTCTGCCGTAGTATATACATAGTTTTCTGTAACATGGCTTGGTCTATTTGGTCGTAAAAATATTGTTACTACGCTTGTGCATTTTGATTACACTAATTAACTCTCTACGACGCTGTGTTTCTTTTCATTCCCAGTCCACTCTTGTGTCCATTTTTTTGTATCAGTCTGAACTTATTAAGGAAGTTGTTAGAGTAATATATGCACCCTCAGAATACTGTGTCAGCATATTTCAAATAGTCATTGTCATCCGGAGAATTCTCGTTAGCTCCCAACAATATCGATCAAAAAAGAAAGAAAAAAGAAGAAATTAAACACTGAACTGTTTAAAATTACAAAATTTAAATTAAAAATTCAAATTTGAACGCCTCCTTACAACTTCATACCTATAAATCACCACAAAAAAAATCGCTTAAACACACACAAACTGTCCTCTGTCAACTCACGAACCTCAGCCGCACAGTCGTAAAATTTTGGAGAAAGCCAGTCGTGAAAATGTGAAAACAGCTTATTATGCCCAAAAGAAAGAGACCATTGTCTATAGAATCCGTCTCCGCGACGTTCGCAGGCCGAGTGAGTGCCAGCACATGTTAGACATTACGGGTGACGAAGGCGCCCCGAGTGAACGCGTTCACGCCTCCGCGGGCGTAAAGATGCGTTTGTTTCGTGGAAGAGGAAGAAGAAGGGACACAAGTATACGAGGGCGACCACCTCGCGTGTGCTGCAGTCGGGGACTTTATGAGTCTCATTTTCCACCGTGTTAAGTATTTCCAAGTTTGTGCAGGCCGAAAGAGTTCACTCGTAGTCCGTTATCTTACGTTCTTTCGTAGCTTTTTCAAGCGATTTGCGTGTATGAGTTTGTCTGTTGAACAAATTGTGAAACGGACAATAAACAGCTTCGGTAAAATAATGTATTATAAGAACAAAATACGTTAAGTTTACAAAGAATAAAAAAGAATTGATAATATATTTACTTTAAGTTGTTTCTAATAATTTTTATTATTATGTTTGATACGAAAATCTTTATAGACAAAACATGTAGAAGCGTTCTGTTTTACAGCAATCTTAAGTATGTCGAATACCATGAGTCATATTTGAATCATGTCGCACTGAACCTGTTAAAAAATGTCAATACTAGGATTCAGTGTTTCTATTTATAAGTACTTGTTTAAAAAACTGAACTTTAATTTTAATATACAAACTTTCGAATCTGATACTCACAATTCTTTAACAACAATTTACACGTATACACTGAAAAATACGACATTAGGTGGGATAATTACCGTAGGGCTTTTAAACTGCATAATAGAAATTACTCCACAGTCACGGCAAATATTAACATGACTCACCTCTAACGATCCGCCTTTCGCGGACATATAGCATAACTCCCTCCCTCTCTCCACAATATAATACGTTTCTAGAATTCCTCGGACTTGCATGACTCTCGCGGTAATTTTTATGAAAACTTCGTCCCGCTCAGGACGCGTGTAACATAACCATCGCTAGATAAAACCGCGTATAATACGCAGGCTGAAAAACACGCATCCGGCGAGAGCATTCGTCGTCGTCTACGTCGTCAGGGGGGGATAATTTCTGTGTAACGAGACGCACACGAGGCGGCGCGTGCCGGCCGCTCGGAATTAGGTGAGGGTCTTATATATATATTTTTTTTTTCTACCACCACCCCTCTCCACCTACTGCACATTATTATCCGCGGGAAAATCGAGCACGTATACACGTATATACATTATAACTCGCGGGCAGCAGTAGTGGTAGTGTGCCGCAGTGCGCGCTTAGAGACGTCAAGAAGTGGCCAGCAGCAGCAGTCGATGTTGGAATGACACGGGCGTGCAGGGGGGCTATCTCAGCGGCCACGCGATATTGTCATCAGGGAAGGGTGAAAAAGAGCGGGACGGAGGAAGAGGGGGAAGCCTCTGATAAGATCGCCTTGAGGCACTAGTAGTATAGCCTTTCCCTGCCTCTTTTATATATATACGTATATATGTACGCGACGCAAGCCTGTCCGTCGTCGTCGTCGTGACTCGGCTGCGACCATTCCCGATAGCAGACACACATACACGCGAGTGAGTGAGCGCGTGGCAGTGGCATTACCTTACTCGCCGCTACCGCGTTATCTCGCACGCGAATTAGCTCTACAGATTTTCCTTTTTCCCCGCTCGCTCGCTAGCTAGCTCTCTCTCCCTACTTGTATACTTGACTGTGTTGACTGACCGTTCGCCGGTGTGTGTATGTACGTAGAGACGTATATACGAAGAAACGCATGGCTAAATCTTCGGGCTTATTTTTCAACTGCGCGCAAGGCTGCCTCGTTTACGCCAGAGGTGTACGTGCGTGTATGTTTGTATATACGCTGAGGAGTATTAGTCGTTACGAGAAAATTAATCCTCCGTTTAATAAATGTTTCGAGCGGACATTTGCAAGTTAAATAATGATCTTACATTTATTTTGCGATAACATTGCTTAATGAGCATAGGCCGCTATACCCCGAGACGCATAAGTGTATATATATATATATATATATAGTTTCGCCACGCATGCGATTCGAACTTTCGTGCGTTCCGCTCCTTTTTTTCTCTTTCTCCTACACCTCTAAGCGCATTTTTCTGCCGCATAACCCGCGTAATATTATTATTCGCGCTCGCTTACTAATACGCACACACCAAGTACAAAAAGGAAGCCAGGCACATAACTATATACATATGACGTAAGCGCGCTGGTCCGTACCTCGTGCCTCCAAATATTTGTCGCACCGTTCTCGATTTCGGTCGGAGCCAAGATCGCGAAATGCGAGAGCGATGTTTCGTCGGATGCGATTATATTATTATTGGCCATCGACGCCAGTCCGCCCAAGTTTTGACTTCGGTGCTCAGGTTGTTTTGCCTTACTGGCGCCGGACAGACAGGCGCGCGTGTGCGAGAGAAGGAAGTTTTGGCAACGCGTTCGCTGACGGGAGAAACCCGCGCGCGTGTATGTAGACGTTATGGGCTCCACTCGGGTTTTTGTTGCGGAATTGCGCGTGTGGGGTTTTCACTTTATGCCGGCTTTCTGCGTTTAAGCTTTTAACGCGGTCTGGTGGAACGACGCGAGAGAGAGAGATAAGCACGTGGATATGTGTGTGTGTGTCTACATGCTGTGTGGAGTTCGCATTTAGCCTACTTGCGCCTCGCGGCGACGAAAGTTTTGCGCATTGTTCCAACTTGAGAGGGTCACTCGGTATGGTATTCTTTCGGCTGGAATGCTTCGTTTTGCCGTATTGTGCTTGCTGTAATGTCACTTTGCCGGTTTATAAACAGTTTTATTACAGCAGCAGGCGGATTTTTAATCAAGCCTGGAAATGTTTTTGTAAACTTCGTTTTTTCTCGATACAAGAATGCACAAAGTCGTTAAATATTTTGGCGGGCAACGTTGTTGGATTTGTAGACTACCGATATCGAGAACAGCGAGCAGCGACAGCAGCAGCTGTATTATCCCGAGGCTGGTGTAAGGTGATAGCCCTCGTGCCAGTGCCGAGGTACTTTGTTGTCATCTTCGGACACGTACGGCTGCTGCGTCGTCTATTTTACTCGAGCTACGCAGAGGCTAATGATCTTTCGCGTATATGCGTGAGCCTTGTATAGCGCCAGTGTGTATAGTGGATGACTGTGTTACAGTAGAAAGAGACGGTTTATTTATAGGATATTTTCGTTATGACAATTTTTGCACGATATATTCGCACGGATACTAAAAATATAAGCCGCGCGTTTGCTCCCCACATTTTATCACAGCACTGCACGGCCGAAGACTAAAATTTTAACGACGTACGAAAGACGCACGCCTCTTTGAATACATACCTATCACACGCGCAAGCATGGCGACCGAGTTTTACAAATGTTGGACGACGTACTGGCAGAACGTCAACGGCCATAAAGATAGACGCTATCGAGAGCTCGGCCACTAATAAACGTCACTCAGCTGTCCTGATTCATAATGACGTTCACCGCGGCGGCACTGCGCCCTCTCTGGCTCTCTCTCTCCTCTCTCTCACTCGCCTTTGCGCAAGCCGCTTTTCTTCCTCGTGCGCGCGCACTCGCTCGCTCGCATGTATAATTCACCGTAGATATAATTTACGATGGCTCTCGAAATTAAATTCACTGCGAGCGCGTGCGGTGCCATTGCGCAACAGACAGTTTTTATACTCGTTATAGAGTGAGGAGCGTGTGTGTATATGCGTATGCGAGATCGGGAGCTCGTGCAGAGAAATCAATGACGTCGCCTGAATAATAGAATTGGCGGTGCTTTTGTTTGATAGTGACAGTTGGAATAGCTTTTAAATAAAGTAACTATACCTGGTCAGCGGTCTTTGTTGTTTCGCGTAATATTTGCTTTCGACGTATTCAACGAAAAAATAAGCAAATTTTGTCAAAATATGTATAAATAGGGCTACACGAGAACAAGACAATACAATATTTCTATAATTATTGCCTTGCTCTTGTAAATTCTTGAAAATGTTTCTCTTGTCTTGGTCTTGTTAGTCAATATGAAAGGTATTACTACCTTGTCTTGAAATACCCGTGAAATTCGAGGTCCACGCAAAAAAGGGAGTTACGTAGACGTGTGACAGTAAGTGAGTCGATTCGTTACAAAATTTTCAAACCCAAGGGGATCTGAGGTCCACGTAAAAGAGGAAGATAAGTAAGTCAATTATTTAAAAAAGTCTTAAAACTAGATAGCAGGGGGAGGCAAGGTCCACGTAGATAGAGAAGGCACGCTGAAGTGAAATAGTAAGCCAGTTTACTATTTAAAAAAAAGGCTCAAACCCAAATAGTCAGGGGACGCCAGGTCCGGCAGTAAGAGAGATCATTAAAAAAGTCTGCGTAACTGCACAACTCCTTGTTTTTGCGTGGAACTCGCGTTCTCCGGCTATTCGGGTTTAAGAATTATTTAAATAATCGACTACCTAGCTATCGCATATCTACATAAACCTCTGCCTGCCTTCTACTGCTACGTGAACCTCGCGTCAGCCGGTGATTTGGGTTTAAGAATTTTTTAAATAATCGACTCGCCTAAGTAACTCCCTTTTTTGTGTGGACCTCGCGTCTCCCAGGTATTTAGGTTTCAGACCGTTTTAAATGATTCACTGTTAAAAATGTCCTTAAATTTAAGAAAATTTTAAGTTACAAATTTACTGAATTTAATTTTAAAAATACGTTTAATACAAAAACAGTAGAATTTCAGCACACGTATAAATAAATGCCAAATTTGATATTTGATTTTTCCCGCCATATATGTGTCGCCGGCTAAAGTCTAGTTCATGAGCCGCCGCTGAACGGCGAACCCTCTCCCTGTGGCCTCACGTGTCTAAGTAAGCCGGCGCGAGGGGATATAGAAGGAGATTATAAAACTAATAAATAATCCTCCCCGTTTTTCATGATAATTTTGCCTTTTCTTCAACCCTGTTATTACGATTATTCCGATAAATTATTACGATTAGAAAATGTTAAGTTATTTTCATGATTATTTACAAGATTCTTAACATTCTTAACACCGCAATCTTGATATTGTTTCAAAAACTGTATATAAATATTGTATCGATTATTGTTTTGAATATTGAGGCACTACAATACAATACAATATCAAGATTAATCTTGATCATTAGATCATGGATGGGTGATAAAGTATCTATTTCTATGCTGTGTTCAGATAGACTAACGTCTCGGAATCTCGGCGCAGGGAATTTTAGTTAAATTTGGGTAATTTTCACTCATTAGTTATAATGCACCTAATTAATTTGTTTTCATTTATAGCCACAATAAATGGCATGCTCATAAAAATCATCATTTGAAAGAGTGCTATCGTCCTTTGAGCAACGATTTCTCATACATTTTGTTGATAGTCTATTCTGTTTTTTTAACAACTCACTCATGAGCTGTGAAATGATTGCCTATCAGTTCATATACATCTTCTATACCGTTTTGCATCCCGCCATAGGGGTGGTTTCATTAACACTAAAATTTTTTTGTTGCTATTATACATGATATAGAATATTTCAATTTCTTTTTTAAATGTGGCTAGTTGTCGAACTTACCTTCTTATTATTAAAAAAAATTAAGCGGTAATTTATGCAAATACTTTATTGATTATCACTTTACAGTAGCGCTATTAATAGATGATAAACTGTATATAAATATTATATCGATTATTGTCTGGAATATTGAGGCAAGTGAATACATGATCAAGATTAATCTTGCTATATCGTACAGCCCTATGTAAATCTGCATTTATTCTTGTATGCAGAGTAACTAAATTCTTGCCAATTCTAATAGACGACTTACATACAGACCTCGAAAGAAAAGGCAGACGCACTTACTTATCGCTAACCGCGATCGTTGCTCCATCATCTTTGTCACGTATCCCCGACATATCTACCGCACTGCTCTCCTTCTATCAAGTGACTAACACCGTTATCATCCGTCTCTATACTTATCCGACAGTCGTTCTCTCTTTCCTCCCCCTCTCACGACAAAAAATAGCGAACACGTCGGTCTCGAATGTCGTCAGATCGCACGCACCACATTATATCGTATATGCCTCCACCGCTACGAGACATCTCGGCATGCATCGCGCGTATAAATACCATTTTCTCCCACTCACTCTCTTTCTCTTTTTCTCTCTCTCTCCCATCATAATGAAGAGGTTTTGCCTATATATATGTATATACCTAAACGTTTTTTGCGCGCAAAAAGCGCCAAGAATGGGAATATAATCGGCGAAGCGTCCCTCAGAGCATGCGTCCAACTCTCACAATAGCTCGCACGTTCGTTCGTCTCTGTCTCTCTCTCACGGCTTATCTTTCGGCAAGATTCGCGCGCGCGCTGCGGCGAGGCGAATTCTCATTCATACGCGCGGCAATCGCACGCTCTGGCCCGATAGAAGAGTTGTGTGCGTGTGTACTGGATATATGTATCTCTCTCTCTCTCTTCTCTCTTCTCTCTCTCCGCGGGTTGTGGGAACTGCGGGGGAGCGGCTCTACACGCGTATACAGAGAAGAGAGGGAGTGAGTCCGTTTGTTCTTCGGCTTGGGAACTGTGTGCTCGCGCGAGCGAGCGAGACAAAAAGCGCGCATTTACGAAGAGAGCTCGGCGCTCTCGCTTTCGTGGCGCGAATCGAGTTTAGGACTGTGTCAAATGACACGCGGTCCTCTTTTTACCTCTTTCTACCTTGCTCGTCCTTCGCGGCGAGAGCAGAGCAGAGAGGAAGAATGAGAAGAGACGCGAAGAAGAAGAAGAAGACGACGACGAGGTCGTAGGTCGCTGCCGCCGCCGTCGTCCTCGCGTGGGAATATATACAAAAGGCTCGTGCGCCCGAGACGCCGGGCCGAATTACACGGCTCTATCTCCTCCGTGGTTGCTTCTTTCTCCTCCTCCACCTCGCGTTTTCTTTCTTCGCCGACGACGCGTCCTTCTTCACATATACAGGTTTTCGCTGAAACGATCCGCAGCGGAGGATTCTTACATACACGCCGCCGCCGCCGCCTCGCCGCGAAAGGATTCTCAAAGATAAATTAAGCAATATTTGAGCCAGCTTATGCGCCGTGAAAAAGCTTCCCGGGAAGTGTCAAGTGCACCATGTGTGTGTGCGTGCGAGCGCAGGCGGCGCGCGTCGTGTGAGACAAATAAATGGGAGGAGAAGTGGGAGGGTCGGATAATCACTGACTTCTCGGAGAAGTCACTGACTCGCGCGGCGGAAAGCGAGAGAAAGACCGCGACACTTGGAGATTCTCGTAAAGTCCTTTAAAGACTGGCCACTACGCTGACATCGACGTCCTCCTCGTCGTCGTCCTATAGTATAACTCGCCGTGAGACGACACTCGGTCTCTCCCATCGCTAGAGCTTCCCCGAACGATTCGCCGAGCGTGGATAATGTCTAAATCAGTTATTCGGAATGCAGGAAAAATTACATGCGTGGATGTGATGATATATCGCGCGGATTTTTGGTGTTTAGAGGTTCTGTCGATTGTTTCGTCAACGATGCATTTTGGATTAATTTATAGATAGATATATATGTTTATGAATAGACTAAGGGATGACGGCTCATCATTATAGTCAGCGCTCAAGTACAAAAGGAACATAAAATAATATAATACACTGTATGGAAGAGATAACGGACCTTGGGTATATTCAACTATTTGAAGAATATTAACTTATAAATAAAAAAAAATAACCATAAATAAACTTAAAATATAATTACAGAAACAAAAAGATATAAAAATTACAAAGCGTTTAATGAACTCAAATAAATAAACGTAGGCGAGAGACATAGAACATAAAAACTAATGAATTTTGACATAATTGTTAAGTAGGTACTTATATACAAAAGACTTTGAATAAGTCATTTTTCAAATATACTTTTGAATGAGTAATTTAGAAAAATCATGTAGTGTCTAATGATATCTTTTTGTGAAAAAATATGATTTTGCAGACCATTTATTTTAATTTATGGATAATTATGTTCAACAAAATTTACGCGTCTGCACTTTACGTCACATACTACGTATGTACTTTTGAAATATTGAAGCGAATTACTCATCGCAACTAAAAATACCAATGAAAAACAAAGGCATAAACTGAAAGATAATTTGTATCCAGCTCTCGTATACTTTGTAAAAGTTAATTGTAAACACGTTTATCAAAGCCAGACTTTTGCTGTTAAAACTACGCCTCATTAACCGCCAGCTGTGAAGTTATACACGAATTTCGCAAAGTGCGCGCAAGGGTGTTGTGCTCCCGAAACTGGAAGACACATGTATATGTACGCGTCGTACACAGATTGCAGGCCCATAAACATATGCGACGCATTGCGTAACCGTAAACCCGAAGGGATGAGTGGGCGGATGCTTCCAACTGGAGCTTCCAAGACGACACACGCATACATTCACGTTTACATCCATTTGTGTGGGTGATTCTAAAAGGCCGCGCGCGCTCGCTCCCGAAACGAAAGGGACTAATCGTCCGCAACATTGGGGCAGATGTTCCTTGAGGAGTCACTCAGGACAGCGTTTATCTGGCCTAACTGTGACATTCTCGTGTCCAAACTAAGGGAATCATTAGGTGCTTCCGGATGATTTTTAGTAGAGCAGTTGAGTTCGGCGTCTGTGATGATGATGTACTCGGAAGAAAGAGGATCATAAATTTTCATTTAATGAGACGGAGGTTTACGAGCTATTTGGTTTTTCTTTCTAGTTACTGACAAAAGAAAATACATAACAAGCCAACAGCGATATTGTTGAACCTTTCAGCTGGAAAATTTTGACCGACGTTCAATATGTACTATATAAATAGGTATAGTCGTAAAATAAAATGTATGGCTCAAATAAATATTCAAAAAACCCAAAAAAATTTCCGGAATCGCTGTCAATAAAAGCTATAGAAAATCAGTAGAGATGAAATGAAATAAAAATACCAACAATTTTCTTAGACATTGCAGGAGACACTTTCACTCCCATAAATCATCCACACTCGATGACATGTTTTTTCCACACTGCACACATTCGCGACTCTATTATATAATTAATGAACGAGTGCATTTGACACCCCTACGTTCACCGAGACGCGAAATCGAGGGTATTCGTCGCAATGGGAAAATAAAGGCAAAGTAATAATAAACCGTTATGTAGGAATTGTCTCTCCATCGCTCTCCTCTCCGAAGCAGCAGCAGTGCAGTCCCCACCGGAATACACGCGGTTTCATATATCACGCGAAATCGTCAATGGCAGTACGAGAAGCTGCAGAAAAAGGGAAGGGGGAAGAGAATGCAGTGCAGCGGGCGGACATGTGTGAAATTAGCTTAATCTCTCGGCTCGGATGACAATGGTGTGATACAAACGCGGTTCGCTGTACGACACGTATTGCCGATGTTCGGGTGACAAATCTCTCACCCCATGTAGCGACGACAGTATACGAACCCGTCCTGCGAGCTCGCGTTCTGTGTCTCTCCTGCGCGCGCGCCCGTATATAAATACATTAAAGGATGATCCTCCCATTGGCGTATAGACCCCCCTTGTGACAGGCACCCCCCAAATTAGCCGACTCACGCGCGTTACAATTTTATTAGCGATGGTTCGGGGCTCCGTTCAATCCTTTGTTGGCACAAATCGCGCGTGATAAACTCTTTTCCTTGCTCAATTTGTTTATTTTACTAGAGTGTTGCAATTTTTACGAATATTAATTTTTGCACGAATAATTATATAGCAATATTAATTGTGATCTAAATTTAAAAATCTTATCGCAAAAGATATCGCACGGTCGAGACCGAGTCTATATCAACGGTCATTCCGAATCCAACCGAAAACAATCTTCTACAGAGTGAACTCGATCTCACTCGCCCCACGCATACACACATACATATCCGCACAAGCACCAATTTATAAGATAAAGGAAGCCCGTCGCACAGAACGCGGGTGCGCGGGCACTCGGAGATATAATTAAAATTTCGACCTATTTTTTCGCGTGCACATGTACACAGACACAAGAGCTCATACCGGAAACGGCGTTTCTGTCTCTCTCTCTCTCGCTCCTCTATACCGCGTATATCGCAGATCCATCGTTGGGGCAGTAATTTAACAATAAGCCAGCTGGCGCGTGTGCTCGCGTATATATAAGCGGGGAGCGAGAGAGCAGAGATCGGGCGACCCCTAATGTAGTATAGTGTATACTTTCGCCGTGCGTGTATGTACACTGTGTATATAAACGGGAGAGCGAGCGCTCGAACATACACACAGGTATATTACACGTATAGGCACATGTGGCGGAGTCTACCTATACGTGTAACCCCCCACACTCGGCTCGGGCCGCACCGACAATGACATGGGCCTCATCCCTTTTGTCGTGGCGGTTCTCGCGTCAATGCACCCGGAGTCTCTGTTTTGTTGTGCGCGCTCCTCTCTTTCTCTCTTCACTTTTCCAGCCGCTCGATTAGATCCTCTCTGGCGGACAGTTTGCTCGGCTCATTATGTAGCGCGTGTCGCGCCGACGCCTAAATCTCCTTCTGTGATGTGCCCCATGCGTGCATGTGCGTGTGTGTCTATATATATATATACCCTCCCTTTCTTTATATAACACATCCTGGCCTCGCATCCCTTTCTTTTCGGAGGCCAATTTGGTGTTTTCGATGGTGCTTCTTTCGAACGAGAGATTACAAGGGTTGATTGTTGGTCGAACATGGGTAATCTTGTTAGTGATTGCAAGTAAGAGATTGAAAGTACTTAACAAGTTTGCTTTTATAGAGCGATTGGGACTGTTGTTAATTAAAGTTTTAGTCGTTCGTACAGTTTATATTTGGTTTTATAATTATATTCATGATATATTTATTTATTCTGATGGTAAACTTTGAACATCGATTCAAGGAATTTTTGTTAATTGTACATTAAATTTATTCTTATGTCTTATAAGTTAATACTGGATAATTTGGCTGCATGAGTGGAATTTTTTTTATGTTTCTGCAAGCATATTTAGATAAAATTATTGAATAGACATCAAAACATATAGTACACCTTCTACTATGAAATAAATTATAAGGACACCCTAGCAGTGATATTGACTCTTATGAACTGTGCTTCGTCATCTATTATGTACAAAAATCTATATAAATCTATATACCAGTACATTAAAATACTAACCATCTTCTACTAGGAAAAAAATCCGAACACGTCGAAAATGAAATGTGTCTTTCTGAGAGCTAAATAAAACAACTGGCTTAGCTAACATTTAGCGTGTGTATAATAAGTGAAAAAGATTTAAAAAATTTCGATATAATTTATAAACAATATTTTTCATATTTTCCAGTTCATGCCTAATTAAATTTTCTCACAAAGCAGATCTAAATCTAAAAATTGAAAACTAGTTTGATAAAATTATAAACAAATAGATAACATTTTTGTATTATCTTCCAGTATATTCCAATTATGTAACGTATTTTACACAGTCAGCAATAAAGCTTTTTCAATGAACAAACTGTCCTTTTCCAAACTGCACCCAACCCACAGCCCTTTTTAAACTACTGAAAAGTCGAACCCATTAATTACGAAATCGACACACAGTCTCTTACTAATGGCACTAATATCGGCCAACCCTTCCTACAAAAAAAGATCAAAAAAGCGGTTCAGCCCAGTTCGGTCTGGGCTATTACTCCACTACGAGATCAAACGCACATTACAAATGATAAGAGCCGGAAGAATTATGATTATGACTCGATACACACACAGCCTCGGCTCCCCTACAACAACAGCCTCCGCTTATAGCGAGAACAAAAGCTTATACACACAACCCCCTGCGAAATCGCTGTAAAGTCCAAAAACACGCGCGCGCGTATAATGCATACGCATAACCAACGCTCGTCCTATCTGGGCGCGCGATATCTGCACGATCGCGCTCGCGAGGGAGAGAGAAAAAATCGGTACAGGATCTACTGCACCGCCCATCGTGGCATGCAAGAGGGTATATATGTATGCCTACCGTTGCATCTGTCGTCACGCCCTTCCGCGCACGTGTGTGCGTGTGCCCGCGTACTGTACGTATGTAATGCGTCAGTGAAGAAGTCACATGAGCCGAGCGGCCTCGTGGACCTAAATGTTTTATTACTTAATCATTACGCGCGATGGGGATGGAAGGGGAGAGATGGGTAGAGGAGAGATGCGAACGAAGAGGGGGTTGGGGTTGTCATATAGTGCGGTCCCCTGGTTGCCGGCCAATTATTCATATGCATGCGCGCAGCAGCTATCTTCCGGCTTTTGAATATATATCATTGGCTTGTTCGCGCGCCTGTGCGAAGCGCATCTTAGTTGTAGATCGGGGTTTGATTTTGGTCGGTCGTTTTTGCTGACAACTTATTTATTTATAGTAAAAAAGGTTTTATTGAAAGATTTTATACAATATATTTTTATTAGTTATTCATTTAATAAATTCGAAAATATGAAAATACCAAATCAAAATAGCATATTGTAATTGAACTCAGCTACTCTTGCTCCACCACACCAACACGTCTTTCCATCCTATTTAGGACGAAATTAGTTTCTACCTTCGCTATGAAACTTCGATTGTTCACCGCCTCTGCTAAGCTTTCAGCCTCCTATCACACCTCTCCAATGCATACACATACACACCCCCATGCACCTCCATCGAACATTCCTGTATGACACTTTCTTTGTCACTCGCCCGTTATAGTAAAACGACGCGTGGACGTGCAGGACCCGTTGTTTTGTAAAAATCAATCTCCACCTCCTACCTCCGTTCATACACTCCTCGCTTGCACCAACGCCTACATCTACCATTAGGAAGTATATAGCCGAGTAGCGACCTGTTTGATCTTTGCACGCGCCTTGCATATACACACACCCCGAACGCGAGCGCTGGTTCTCTCTACGCCTACGTTAAATCGATAGCGAGTTAATCCTGGCGCGCGCGTTTCTCAGCTGACCTGTTTCAGACGCCGGCGTCGAGGTGCACGTGTATGTGTATGCGTGTATGCAGTCTCGTTAAACTCGATCAACGAAAGCGAAATTTTGCCGCGTCCAATAGTGTATGGAGGGGAGGATAGCAGGTGGGTTGCGTGATAGAGGCAGCCGCGAAGTGTGTAGCGAAGAAAACTTTTTGGCCATCGTCGTGGTGTAGGGGATCTTGAACTTATACCGGGTCTGAATGGGGATTAGGTGGCGGATGGGGCTCGGGCTGTGCTGCGATGGATTCGCGTGCGCGGGAGGCTCAGCGATGACAGAAATTAATTACAGGGACGCAGAGGCTAGAGTCCGAGGTCTTTCGATATAAACCGCCGTTTGATTTATTGACTGACTCGATCAGATTGCGGATCAGAGATTTTCAGATTTATTGCTGGAATGTTGTTGTTTCTTATTTATTGAATTAATCTTTTTTTCAATCCAAGTTTTATGACAGATGACACGTTTTAGTTCTTCATAAAGTTGTTTCATTATTAATTTTTATGAAAAATCGAAGGAGCATTTCAGATAAGGCCTTCTATTTTCGTAAAAAAATAAGTCGGATATATGATTATTTGGTTCAGTATACTTTGACGACAGCTCCAAGTTCGTAAAACACACAAGTTTAAAAAGATAAGATCGCTAATAAGCAGCTGATACTTTGATCTCACACGGACTGCCTTATTTTAGCGATCGATACATCCTCGAAACCAGGTTAACGCGACGTGGCATGAATTTCACACCAACAAGGCGCCAATAAGCAAGGCAACACTTACAGTACTGCCTCTAAAAGGCCACAATTCTTCAACGTCTTTTAAAAAAAACAATATCCTGAACATTACATCTTCATCGCCTGATTCAATAAAAATATACACACATCGTCAGATCCATCAACTTTCTCTCCCCGTCCCCTTTCTTCCTTAAAAAAAAAGTTGCAATAAGGAACATCGTAGTAGAAGGAGCAGAGCAGCCGCCGGAGGGCGAGACGAGATGATCGGGGCGCGCTCGTGTGGGCGGATCGTGCTTCTACTATTACGCAGGCGCGAGCGCGTCTAAGTATAACCCGGAGCATTGCCGGCACAATGGCATACGGTTACCACCAGCAGCATCTGACCTACCGTCCGTGTAGTGTGACGCATTACAATATGAATGTTTGACGCTCGGCACGCGACACATCGCGATCAAGTCACTCTCTCTCTCTGCTGCTGCTGTTGCGACACGGGAGAACACTTTCTTCGCTGCCATTATGCGAGAATTTTCTGTTCGAGCGATCATTTCGCTCTCCCCCTTTTTCTTTGGACTATTATGAAGACCGACGATTGTTCACTCCCGCGTTTCTTTTGAGACGCCGAGCGTGCCGCGAGACGTATCAGTTTTGGCTCGTTTGTTTTCGTCGATTACACAATTATTTGCTTCGTTTGAAATAACTTCTTGTGGGGTATTGATTTATTGACTCTTGAAATAGAATTGTTTGGTTTGGTCAAACAAATTAAAATAAAAGTAGGTGCGAATTCACTTTTGTTTTGATAATTCTCAATACCCTAAGATCAATACTCACGATTGATAAATCAATTATAGATTTACAAGGAAAGAATCTCTACTTCTATGTTATACATAGAATAAAAAAGTTTTCCAATTGAATCCAGAAAGATACGAAATTGTCCATGATTTTAATTAATTTTAAATATTTTGTTAGTCAGTTAAATAAAAAAACTATTTTTACTTTACATCACACAAACAATACCCATCATTTGTAGAAAGACTATCGCACAACCCGCAAAACGAATCAAACCTTCTACATTATTTCACATTCTTATTCTACAATTGGGGTGTGAAGAGATGGAATTGATAAACCTTCCCCAGGCCAATTTAACTATCCGGCAGCGATTCGCGAAAATTGAACAATTTGCTTACGAGCACTCCCCCCACGAGCGAAGAAGAAGAAACAACGGGAAAGTGCGAAGTAGTTCCTCCTCCCGCTTACGTGCACGCGTAATTGATGCCCGAGAGGAGCATAGAGCTCGAAGTGCTTCGAGCCATTGGTATTAATAACTTCGATGGTTTATCTTTAGCGGAGGCGGCTGTTAGACAACAATTACGCGCCTATGCCAGCGGGCCTCGCGGAGCACGCGAGCTTCCGCGCTAGCAAGCGCCCTGGGCGCGTAATTGTTCGACCCCTGCCATAACTCACCGGGCTTGTTTCTTCTTCTTCTTCTTCTTCTGCCTTCTTGTTTCTGGTCTTCCTTTCCGCGTTTCCGCCCGACTGCCGCCCCCTGCCATTAGGTAACATCGCTCTGATTGCCGGGGTTGTGATTCTCTTTCCTTATACGCAGGAATAGAATTCTGTTCAGAGTTATTTTTAATATATAAACGTCATATTTCTAACATGTTAAAAATAATGTATTGCGAAGAAATGTATAGTTACAAATAATCAGATATAGTTCAATCACTTACATCAGATGAAAATGTCAGTATTATTAACGAATAGAAGATAATAGCGTGATAGGATGACGCTGTACGACGTCACTTCCAGCTGAGAACGATAGGTTGACGCCTAATTTCCGGCGAGAAGCGCGAATCCATCATCGATCAAACACTAGGAGCGAAGAGGCCTCCCATCGGAGATAACGCCAAGCACACATGTGTATGCACGTGCCGCTAATTGCTTTGCTTATTAACAAAAGTGTGCAGCTCCACACTTATCACACCCTCTTCTGGCCCAACTAAACTATAGTTTATTCTTCGACACCACCTTACTAAATTTAACCACTACAAAAAAAGATCTGCTCTTCTTTCAATGATGACCCAATCAACAAAACCAACTGCACCCGTTACCTCCCAGAACCATAAAAGCCACCAGGAGGAATTCCTGCAGTCCAGGTCGCGGCATTTAGCTGGAACCCTTTGATGGTGGCTCTAGTTGCCCCATAAAAGCCTCTCACGTACGCGCGCGTGGCAGCGGCGCGATTCGAGGGAGGCGTGGTATGTGGTGTAGTGGTACCCTCTTCGGGGACCTCTCTCGGTGGCTTCATTTCACGCCTGCCTGCCGAGACGCTCGCGCTAACATCACCTCGCCCAGATCTCCCATATACACACGGGAGTGCGTATGTCGCTCCTATAAATCAGTCAGGGCTGTGGTGGTGTTGGATCTTTGTTTGGACCGGGGTTTGAGCAACTGGAGACGCCGGGTCTAGCCCGTCCCTGCGACATAAGGGCCTCACACGTATTTCTTTGGAAAGCAAATTGAGAGACTGCTCGGTGCTTACGTGGTATTAAATAATAAAATTTTTTATAATTATATTTTTGTTAATCAAATTTTAGTATTGAGCATCCACTAAAAATAAATCCCGCGTACTTCAATCATATGCTCCGCCTAATACGTAACCGTTATAAAAAAAAGAATGAATCATCTTCAGTGGGAACAATTCGCACACGCGCGATACGCCCGTCCGTTTGACAAGTGTATCAATTACACGATTCGTTACAAGAGCCCCGGAAGCCAGACACAATAACATCACCCGAGCCTCACACACCGCGCCTCATTCATTAACACAGGCCGCAACTCATCTCCAAAGTGAATGTCGCATTGCCGAGGCTATCTCTCCTGCTCTGTAAACAGCGCCAGATTGTCTCTGTGTAGGGCTTCGCTTACACTTCGCACTTTAAGCGGCACCGGCGGACCTTATCTCGTCATTTCAGACTGTGCTCACGGTATCCTCGGTGCACGGGAGCTTCACACGCACGCCGCCGCCACTGCTGCTGCTCCCACGCCGCGCAGGTGGCCCCTCCGGAGAGAACGAGATTAAAGAGACACTTCAGAAAGCGCGCGAGCACGCGTGTTACAGATAACGGAGCGCGAGAGATATTGGGCACTGAGCGGGATTCGTTTACCATCCGATCTCTCTGTCTCGCGCGGTGGGGTTTGTCTTTGGCAGTTGTGTGTGTGTCTCGATGCGAGGATGTTTTTATAAAGTGTAGTGGTTGGATATGGATGATGATGTAAGAGTGTAGATGCAGTCATTTTATTTTTGATGTGAGGTTTTGGCAGAAGGAATTTGAATGAAAACAGTGAGTTTATTAAACAAGTGTTAAAGTTTGCGCATTGCGACATTACAAATACAAATCATGCTGGTTAGATTAGGTATCATTGAAATCGTTGAAAGATTATTTTAAGTATCTTATCGCGATTAAAAAAAAGTTATTACACTTTTCTCACTAACGAGCAAAATGTAACTGCAACGTTTTCTATCGATCAGCAATTTATAAACAGGCGTCTCTTAAAAATGCGTGAGTCAGATGCTCCTTATCGAGCTACACACTCAAGCATTTCCGAATCAACAAATAATCCGCATGTTTAATCGTTACTAATTCACCTTTTCCAACTGCCTTGCGATCGAAAGAAATAAAAGAATAAATAACCGAATAAATAAAAGAACGTTGTTTATCGCAAATATCTGACGGATCAACGAAAATTTCGAGGATAAAGACAGAGACGAGATAATGTCAGCGACGATCCGCGGCAATTGCGTCAATGGATGATACGCGGCTCGTCTGCGAAATCAAGATAGACGCCGCCGTCGCGGCGGCACTCAGACAATGAAATTCGTAAAGTGTGTATACATCGAGTGCCACCAAATCATTGATAGAGAGAGCGAGTAAGAGAGCGTACGTATTATTGGCGCGATATAGAGGCGCTCTCTCGTCGGGGACCCAGATAGATAGCTGGCTTGTCGAGAGCACGATACGAAGCTTCATATACACACACCTTTCAGTAATTGCGCGGCTACACGGTGTGACGGACCTCCAGTAATCGCTTAATGACGATCGCAATAATCCTCTACTATGGTCGCCCTCTGTCATCGAATCTCAGTTTTACGACTAAGCGGCAAGTTGAAGAAGAAGGCCGCCTGCCTTCCTGACGATGACCTCCGTAAGTGACAAGAAATTTTAGCTTTTTTTCTCTCCCGTATAAGTTATTGATTCGATGTGGAGGATTGTGAATGTGTGTGTGTGTGTGTGTGTGTGTGCGCGCGCGTGTATAGTGGTATGACAGATGTACTTTATCAGCGAGAATGCTCGTGATAAATATTAATAACTTCGATTCAAGGAAGTTGAATGATGGGTGCTTTCAATTTTAACGCTTTTCCTCGCGTTTGGAAACGTGAGAATTTTAACGACTTTCCGTTCTCTATCACCCATAGCTATAAACGTTATATATTTTTCATAACCTCAAACATATACTATAAGTTAGATTACGATAGTTTAACAATATTATTTAAAGAGGGTGTGCTATGAAATTTTATTACTGAAAGGATAAGAGAATCGATTTTTGAAAGTATACACGTGCCTTTCTCTGTAGTAAAATTTCGATAATATATTTGATTTCAAATTCACTTGTCATATAAATATATAAGAATTGTAGTTGGAAAAGGCAATTTCAGATAATCCTTATGATTACTGGCCATACAGTACTCTTTACCTATAAAAACTTGTGGTTATTTTAATACCGGAAAAAAATAGTGTAGCTATCAATGTCAGGATTTCAGTAAGGCCAGCTGCAAATTTTCCTCCTTACTTTATCGTTCTTCAAATACTTAAGTAGCTCAGATTTTTACACAAATAACTAAAAATAAGGAGTAAATAGCGGGCGCATGCAAATGAATAACTGCGGACAGAAAAGGTGAAATATAATTTTAAGACCACTACGCGGACTCTAAAACACAAGTCCGTTAATGACCCACGTACATTTGTCGATGGTAATCTTTGTGAAACTCGGATTACCGACTTGCTTTATACTATTAACTGTCAAGTAGTAATGATATCGTTAAAGCACAAGTGAATAAGCATCTTATTTTTAACGACCTCAAAACTACTGCCACTAGACGAGAAGCCTGCAACTCATTTGTTGACCATTTTTTGCACGTGAGCAAGAGGTGTTGGCTGGGTGCATTCGACATTTATGTTAAGCCCCGCAATTCACGTCATTTTCTACATACTCCCTTCGGCGAACTTTACGAAGTACCTATTTACCTTATCGACTTCTTGTTTCGCTCGCTCGCTTCGTCCTTGCTCGTAGGCACGCGAACTGCAAGGAACGCATCACGAGCATTGGAGACTTGCATGCCTCGACTTCGGACTGCGCCGGAGAGAAAAACTTGGAAATCTTGATAGAAATAAACCTATTCGAAAAATGCCTCAATTTATGATTTAAGGACTCCGTATGGATGTATGTCTCTGAAAATTGTTGCAGAATTGAAAAAATATCAGATTAAAGAAAGAATCTGCGTTTTTACTGTACATATTTCGACAATAATTTTATTATCAAAAATTATGTAATTTTTGTCTTTAAATTTTGATTCTTTATTTCATAATAAACAAATGAAAAAATAATCTCTTCTTTTTCGTGTAAAATGTGTTTACACTTATTTTGATCGTATTTTTGATGAAAATGAACCAAGAAATGGCTAAAATGTGCAAAAATTAGTCGCAATTCATTGTCTGCGTATGCATCATTAGATACGCATGATACTCTTATTTACCTTCTGAGAATATGGTTGCTTCTTATCAATAATGATTGGGTCATACTTTTATCACGGAGTCTAATTCGGTAATTGGCGAAATCAATATTAAGATAACTGAGTGGATATACGCAAAGCTAGTAAAAAGCATTTTTATCGTCACTTATCGTTGATGCAAATCTACTGATAGGAAAACATGGTTATGCAATGAAAATAAATAAAATTGAATAATAAAAATGTAAATATTTCTGACGGCGCTAGTGAGCCGAAATGTTTGGATCGGAAAAAAAAGATTACGCGAAAAGTTAGCCGAAATGAGTCTGTGCTTTGGCTATCTTTCTTACTAGAATTATCTTGCTTCTTCGACTGCCGAGAGAAATTTCTTGATGTATCAGACATATCAGATATATGAGAGCTGGTCTTACAAAAAATAAGATAAAACATAATATGTGATATTAGCAATATATAATAAAACGTTTTTGTTTGTATCTTCTTTATTAAATTTCATATTATTATACGAAACGACAACTACGAAAATATAATTTCTGATACTATGAATTTCATTTATTTGAGGTCATAAATATAAATTGTATTTAAAAACTTGATGAATTTCATTGACGTTACGCAAGAAAAATAGATTAATCGGCAGTAATTGGTTTATTTTATTGCCATGACATTTAGATACTACTCATTCTGTGAGTACGATAGTATATCACGTTTATTTATCAATGACAAAAATTTATTCTTAAAAGAATTTCTCTATACATTGTGTACTGATGCAAAATGTACGTGATCAAAAATAATCACAAAATCTGTCTCGTCAGAGTAAATTGATAAAATCTCCACCTGTCAAAGACACAACGTATTGCGATGATAACTTTTTGTTCATAAATAATATGTGTCCCCTAATAGCTACGATACTAATAATGTGGCATCGAAAATCAAAAAACAATAATTACAAGCAGCAGTACAAATACTATTTCTTTTCTCCTTTATTTTATTTTTGCCCTTTATCATTTAATCATTTTTTGCTATTTGAATAACGGCTACTAGTTATTATTTTACGATGATTTCGCGTTCACTAAGACTTCCGTTGAATATTAGGGCTCCACAAGAGTAAGACAATACAATATTTCTGCAATTATTGTCTCGCTCTTGTAAATTCTTGAAAATTTCTCTCTTGTCTTGGTCTTGTCAGTAAATATGAAAAGTATTA
>UXGD01001648.1:0-32507 GCA_900474315.1 Torymus auratus
TGTATCGATTATTGTCTTGAATTTTGAGACAAGACAATACAATATCAAGATTAATCTTGCTATATCGTGCAGCCCTAGTAATCCTAGTTTTCGTTGCAGTTTTCGGATTTGTGCTAGTCTTCGTAAAGAGGCCAAAAAACGTGCTAGTTTTCGTAAGGAACATCGATTTAATCCATAACTTATTAATGAACTTTTCAATACTGGTAAAATAAGCTGGACGAAAATATTTCCATCCATAAGAACAATCAGCAGTTAATTATTTTCATCTTTAATACACCAGTAGAAAATGAACCAAATTTTATAGCTAACGTGATAATTAAAGGGAAGTCTTATTGTTACTTAAAATATCCATGTTATGAAGTGTAAATACCATAATTTATTTCAGATTGATACATAATTATGAAATAACAAGTAATTGGTGTTTTTATCCCTAAAATTTAACTAAAAAATAGCTAATTTATGGTTAACATTTCTACCAGAGTAGTCCTTTTTATATATAATATGTATGTATATATATACATATATATTATATCAATTTCAAGCCAGTTCATTAGCTTTGCCAATATTACATCTAGTGATCTCATTATCATGCTACCTGCTCCCATTTACAAGGCCCCCTATCTGTGTATTTATAGGTAGCCAATGACTTTGGTGCCAAAAGAGTACGACAAAGAGAAAGAGTAAAAAAAGAACGGAAGAGAAGAGGGACGATGAACGGTGCTGAATGACGGGGCCAGCGAGGAACGGTGAAAAAAGAAGAGAGAGATAGAGAGAGAGAGGGGGAAGAGAGGAAGAGAGGGAGAGAGCGAGAGAGAGAGGAGAGAGAGGGGAGAGAGAGTGAATGTGCAGAGAAAAGAGAAAGAGAGGACGGGAAAGCGACACGTCACCCGCGAGTGAGAATTATGACTCCTCATTTAGTTTACCGCAGTGGTTTTCCACTCCCTACTTTCTTGGGAGGAGGAGTCGTTTTAAAAGCTCGACGTGCTTGCTGCTGCTGGGCCGCTCTCCTCTCCTTGTTTTCTAACTTTCGCCGCGAGTCACCGACGCCATCGCGCGCCCGTGCGCACGGATGTATAAACACAGTCGGCGCCATACAGCCAGAGAGCGACTTTTAATCCCTTTCCCCTACTCCCCCGTTTTCGTTTCATCTTGCCAGTTGTGTTTTCGACCCTCTCTTCACCCCGCTGTCCGCTGACATACGCGCCAACGCGCCCTTGTCGTTGTAGGTTATTAGAAGCTAGTCGACGCCGTGAATCGCCAAACTCAAGTTTGCCTATATATTCTCGGTGTCTCGGAAAAAAAATATTTTAATGGAGATAAAGTTTTGAAATGGTCGGTCTATGCGGCTTTTTGCTCGTACAAAGCTAATGGATTGTTTTTAGCGGTTTCAGCGATATGAACAATTTGTGATAATGCATTCCGGGAACAATGTTTGTTTGTGCAAATGATTTGTTTTACTATTTTTTATAAATTCAGCCGGAAACTCGAATCTGCATACACATTCACCGTGAATCAAACTGACGCATGAGCTACGCATCAAAGTGACCCACGAGCCAAGCAGCATCGAACTCGTTACTCTGCCTCTGCAGCCAAAATTGCCTTCATTTTTCTTTTTGCCGTCTCATAAAAGGAATGACTTTATGCTATTTTTTAACGGAAAAAACTCATTCCAGTCCGAGTTCTTTTCGATGAATAAACCCGACAGAGATCGGAAAAATAATAAAAAATGTTATGGCCATCGTATACCTACACCAGATTTGCCTCAGTAAGACGCAACGAGCCGAGGGTACACTCTAACAGTAAATGCGTTTTTACGCTGCCTAGTTCACAGAAATTTAAAATAACGTGAAAAATTGCTAGTTATACTATAGTATTTAAATTTCTTAAACTCAATTTATTATTAATAAGTATGTAGATTCGATATTTTTTAAAAATCAACTTTAAATAATATTGTCTAATATAGATCAGCCCTTACTCTTCTCACATTTGTTAGGTACTATAGTTTTCTTCACCATAGTATCGCATTTAATTCTTCTCGTAACAGAATTTAAACGCACCTGCAGATAAGCTATATTAATTTTATTTCTATTTCTGGCAAAGCAGAAACGTCTTTTTCGTTGAAAGGCAAAGTTCAACTAGCAGCGCAATTAGAATTGCGAGAACTACTTAGTCGCACTGTTTGCCTTATATAAAATCATTACTACTGGCAAACCCTCTCCTGGCCGGTCGTGCGTACACGGACGCGCGTGTAGCTAAACGTTTTAGTGAGTTTGCTCTCTGTTTATGCTCTCTCTCTCTCTGTCTCTCTCTTTCTCTCTCTCTCTCTCTCTCTCTCTCTCTCTCTCTCTCTCTCTCTCTCTCTCTCACTCGCTTACTCCTGCGTGGAGGTGTGGCAGGAGAAAGGAGAGACAGAGAGAAAGAGAAATTTGGCAACCCCAAGTTCCGCTGTGCGAAGCTCGTTTCACGTTGGCTGGGCTTATCCCCGCGGCTGCGTAGCCTGAAATTTACACCACTCCGTCACTTTCTTGCTCCTTAAATCCAAACTTCGTAATTACTCGCTCATTGCTGAAATAGACATCTGTGAACTCCTCCACCCAAATCCTAGGGTCTCATCATCGATCGAGAGAACGGGGAAGTTGCCCCCTTTGAATTGACCTTATTTTCCCGCTAGCTCGTTACTATTCATTATCCATGTACTTAATATTTACGTCGAAGACGAAATGAATTGCGGAGGACTGGGGAAGGAGGGGAGATCCTCGAAGTAGTATTAAAGAATAAAGCTTAACGCGACGTTTTCAAGTGAATGCTGATATCTTATCCGTTATTTGATCGTTAGATGTTAAATATGAAAAGGGTCATTGTTAATGAAGGAAATTATCTAAAGTGCGAGTGTAAAATAAACGGCGAGTGAACAGAAATAATGTTCGTGCTCAGAATGAAAGAATAATTCGCATTGATTGTAATAGACAGAAAATTAAATATAGTAAGTATGCTTTGATATAATGAACTTTGATGATACTTTGCGAAAAGGTAAATAAAATATATACTTTTATAAATAGTCTACAATCGTCAATACTTTAGCTCCGTTCATTTCTAACGTTAGGTTATCACTACCGTACAATTATCTTATTGTTAGCCGATACAATGTATTCATCAGCACATTCATCTCACAGCCAGTGATAAATTGAATCTCATGCCCCATCTAATTTCCCTCTGCAGCTTTTGTCTCGCAACACGAAAGCGTTTCGTTTTTCCTTGTCCGCACACGCACAGTGACGGCGCGACTTAACGTCATTATGCGTTTAATAAAGCGCGGAGAGCAATGCTCCTAATTCGCTTGACGCTATATACATGGCGAAATGATAGGCAACGACCAACTGTTCGTTTATATTACGATTATATAATTGTTAAATTTCATGATTTCATTTTAATATTATATTTTATATATTTAAAATGCATTCATTTATTTGCCGGATGTTGTTGCGTCATAAAAATTTCTGCTTTTATTGAACGCCAATAAAATTCATAAACATTCATGATTCACTGATATATAATTGATAATTTTATTTTATTTTTTAATATAATATCTGGTGAGGATTTTATAAACATAATAAAATTACTAAAATCAACTACGTTTATCTTATACTTGAAAATGAATAATTAAACAGTTAATTTTAGGGATAAATTTTGAAGTATAAGGTATTTATTTATAAATAACCTAGGTAGGTTTTGTCGAAAAATATTGATGCGTTTCGCGTTTCGCTTTCTTCCTTCATTTTGCACAATAGCCATATAATGTATTCCTCAATTACTAGACAATAAAGGCTTTGAGTAATATCATACAACGACGTAAACGCGTTTGCACGTGCGATTGCCCACTTTAAAACTTTAGCGCTTTAAATATGAAAAAATATAATACGCAAACAATGGAAGCTCTCTCACTTCCCGTAGTTTCACGAGCACGCTTTTTTATGACACATAAAAACGAAAATATGCAAAAATATTTAAATATTTATCAAGTGCGTCACGGTTATACATATATAATGTAAAAGCGTTTTCTCTCTCCCACTCTCACCTCCTCTCTTTCTCACTTTACCTGTCTCACTCCGTCTCTATCTTGATCTTCTCATCCTCTTGTGTCGATACGTTTGCGGGCGGCTCGAAGCACACACTCAACCAGTGGTTATATCCCCGCTATTTCTCTCTCTCTTTCTCTGACACTCTCCGTCTTCAATCACGTATGTATTAAGCTGCCTAAAAATATTCCACGAGTAGGTAAATTATCTTTATCTCTCTGCGTTTGCGGAACTTTCATCTCTTCGCGAGTGCAGACGCGCTATTTTTCTCATCCCCTCGTACGTATCATACTAAATCTACTCTTGCGCGCGCGTTTTCGTCCGATTATGCATCCACGCGAGGAGAACAAAGAGCGGCTGGACAGGCACTTTTCGACGCGCCTGCCAGCCGATCGAGTTATAAGCGGCTCACAAAGCTCAAGCTCGCGCTCACGTTTTTCCGCATTTTTCCTCCAGAGAAACCTGACGCATTTGTGAGGTTTCAGCAATATAATTATGACGCGTTAAAGTATTTCATTATATTAGGAACAGAGAAATGGAGATATTTTTTTCCATATTGTGTTCCGCGTTTAGTTGAGCAGAATATCTCATTTCAGATCGTAAGAGAAATCTCGTATGTAACTGACACTATTATTTGGATTCCCATGGAGATGTAATTGATGAATAATATACGGATGTCTTTGATTAACCCCAAAAAATACATTACGAATGGTGTAGTTCACGCTAATAAAACGTAATAAAATATGTAATTCGTTTGTGAAATAATGCGGCAGTATAAATTTTCTAGAATAGTATTTTTAGACATAAATTTACTGAATAAATCCGCAAATTAATTAATTTAATAATATATCTATATTTATATCATTATATGGAAAAGCTTAAACTTTTGCAAAATACACCTAAGCAAATGAGAATAACGCAGAAATTCAACATATTATTTAGCATGGTACAACCATCCCACGGTGACGCTAGTGAGAAAGTGTCAAAAGTCAGAACAAACTCGGGGCCGCCACATATACAAATCGTACACCTAACCAACTAGCCACTGAGCTGTACTACACTGAATGTGAATTTATGCTTCTAATATTTCTTCAAAAGCATACTATAGTTCGGTACTTCTGAAAATCATAATAGTTTTTATATTTCAAAAATCATATTTTTTTTAAAAACATTAAACCATCTCTTTGGTGAAAATGAATGAAAAAAAACGATGTACGAAAATATCCTCTAGTATATCTTTAAAATAGTAGCATTGAGACAGGTTCATCATTTAGTGAATTTTGTGAATTAGCTTATGTTGCGAGTGGAGACACGTAAATAATAAATAAATGGAGGCGGACTAGTTTAAAATACGACAAAGCGTGTCTCAACCAGGAATTAAACCCAGGATTTTCCGCTTTCGCAACAGATTCTCTCTCAGCTGGGTTACCATAGATATAGTTGGATGCAACCCGATACGCCACGTCATGTCATGCATTCCACTCACGTAACACTTAACATATTTTGAAATTTAATTAGTAATTTTTACGACATTTGTAATGATATATTACAGAAAAAAGATGACTATGAAAATTTGAATGTGCTTTTTATAAACCAAAATTGAAATTGATTTAAAACTCACACAAAAAACCTACGTAAGGCTTCCCACAGGCTCCTAACAAGATGGCGAAAAATGGCCCGTTCGATGTCTGAATTGTCGGTGTACTTCCTGATTTTGTCGGTTCTTGTGCTTTCCAGATCCAACTGCTCGACAACAATGTGGACATCAATCACTAAATCCATCGTTGCCACCATGTCGGGTTTCCATAGGCCTTCTTGCATGCGGTAGTGAGGTTCTTCTCGAACTTTGAACCCTTGACGAGGTGATTGTGACCCAGGTAGGAGATCAGTCTAAAGTCTTCTGGCAAAGAAGCCTATAAGACTTCTTTGGGATAAAGGTGCTTCTTGATACCGCCAGGTATTTAGGAAGTCTCTCCCACCAGAGGATGAGATTGTAAATCTTTACGATGATACCAAGAAGAATGGTTCGAAATCGGCAAGCTGTAAGACCATCGGGCCCTGGTGAAATTGAAAACAATGGAATTTTGGACGGGCCACTGTGTGAACTCCGGCACATCGGTTGCCGGCTGCGTGAACACCGTAGTCTACTATAGATTCATTGTCGGTCTGGTTAGTTTTTCGGCATCTCCAATGTCATCCAGGATACTCTTGATACGTGGCATGTGGTTGGCTCGCCCCTGACTCTAGGTACCCGCGTATTCGCTGCGTCTGGCCTGTCTATGACTCAGCAGATGCCGCCGTACCAAAGCTGGTCGAAAGTAAGGTGAGCAGGGCGGAAAGTACCTCCTTGGAGGTACTGGTGGTGTCGCACATAAATCCCTGGAAAAGCTCTAGTGTTGTGGATTCTCGACAAAGTCTGTAAGTATGCGAGCAGAGGATCGGAGGCAGGGGGGAGGTGAAAAAACTGCCCCCCCCCCCTCTGTCCCAGCATTGGCCCCGTTTCTCTGAAATAAAAAATTCATATTTTAATACATAAATGTAAACCAATTACTTTCCACTTTTTACACATGAAGGGGGGTGTATTCGCCTTATCTTAGAACTTTGTCAGGGTCTTTTATATGACCCAGAACCATAGTTATTGATGTAAGATATTCTACCATAGAAAATCGACATTTTTTCATGTCCAAATAATAAAGTTTTCTTAAACTATTTTTCCACCCCGTGAAAACCCGCAATTCACTCGTCGGTAAGTGAAAGCGGTTATTCGGAGCAGCCACGGAACTAAGAGAATTGGATATTCTCTCAAAATATGAAAAAAAAAAATCGATATAAAGTTTCGTCGACGCAACGAAAATCCGATTAACGCAATATAAACGATTCCCCACCGGGCGCGCCCAATATAACGCGACTTCCTTCCTCTCGCCCGGGGAACTTTTTCCCCGTATATAGCCTAGCGCGCGCAAATTCCCCACGTCCGTGAAAATACCGCTCCTCGCGACGAAATCGAGAAGTCGTGTTGGCAGCCCCATCTATTCCCGCTGGCCGGAATGGCGAGCGTCTCCTCAAAGACGCGCGGCATTTATATCCCGCGCAGCGCCGAATTCGCGCGCGCGCGAGTCTGTTTGTTCCGGTCCGTCGGAAATAATCGCGCGCAAGCCCGACAGGTATATCGCCGACCGGTCGTTTATACACCCAGGGGCCGGAGGTCGGGGGATACGAATCGGCGAGCTTTTTCCCCGTCGCTTTCGCGGATGATGCACCGACTTCCGACTGCTAAACTGCAGAAATTTCTTCGGCAGAGTTGCGCGGCATTGTACGGGCCCGAGGATTTATACCCCCTTTCTTGTCTGGGCGCGCCACGCGAATTATACGGAGATTCGCGAATTAACTCCAGCGCGAGCAAGCTAGCGCCGAGATTCTTTCGCTCGGAAGGAACTTTACCGTGGCCGATTTCGGCGCGAGAGCACGCGCGCGGTCGAAAAAATTAATTGCCTTTGTATTGCCGTGGAATGGGGGAGACGGGAGCAGGGTCGAAAGAATGTTCATGCGCTTGTTTTGGAGGGAAACATTTTTATCTGCAATTAGAGAGGGGAGGGTAAAATATGTTGGCTTGTAATGCGTTTTTTGGCTCAGATAACAAAGTTATTATACAGAGCATTTCAAACGCCCCGCGCCTCGCACGGGAAAATTATATATAGTTTCGTCTGCTCTTGCGTAGAATAAATCGTAAAAAAAGCGGAGCTAAAGTTCAAGCAAATCTAGATTGCGTTACAGTCCGTACTAAAGGAGTATAAACATTTTATACGCCTGGATGAAAAAAAAAAATATCAAGAATTTTTCGTGCTGCGAGCACTATAACATTTTGTTGATACCGTCAATTTAATCTTCACTTTTTTTCAGTGAATATGTACGTCGAAACTTAATTATATTTTGCTTCTAAGAACAATCGTGCATGATTTATGCAGACGTGTTTTAATCAAAAAAGGAACTTTGAAATATTATCCTATTATAAATGTAATAAGTCAGAAGTTCACGCAGCACACCTCATCTAAAAAACTTACCATAGATAATAGACGCACATGCAGTTTCGTGCACAATCTCAATTACGGAAAATACATGGTTTGAATTTCTTATCTGAAATTCAGAAGAATACTATTTTTCACATTTTTCTTTTTCTATAATATATAATTAATATACAATAAATGTATTTATACTGCATATTATACACTGCGAAATACTGTGTAAATAATTAATTATAATGTACATATCAACAATGTTTATCGAACCAGATATATCCAAGACACAAATATATTTCAAAAACATTCATCGGACCCGAATAATTGGTTGATTTTAATGAGAATAAATATTTGACACGAGAATGCGCAATAAATACAGAGAAACAGTCGTAAAAATTCAATATTATCAACCGACCTCATCACCTAAATCACTCAAGCGTTTGAATTTTAATAATCCGCGCGGCCTAACAAGCATCTCGCCGCTAATCCCTCGCCCTATATTTTTCCTTCCCGCAAACTACATCTCGCCGAAAATCCGACAAAGCTCCCGCGGCATGCCAGCCGCCCCTTTCTCGCGGCGATACAATAAATCCAGCCGGGGCCAGCTAGCCGTGAACAATGCGCCGCCTCTCCCCTCGCGCGCACACCTCTCATTGAAATCGCGAAGATGGCAAATAACCCATCGACGCTCCCACCCTCCCTCTCCTCCCTTCTCCGCACCGCGAGGGCGCATGCAGCACGGCGCCGGCGCAACTTTGGCGCGCCGCGTGCGTACATGTCGTCCTCTCTCGCTCTCTCTCACGCGGCCGGAGGTGGGAGAGCGCGCGCCTCGGCAGTCCCGTCCGGAGTGAGCTGCAGTTGCGGCGGCAGACTCCCGCGCGCAGCCGTGCCGGCGGCACCTCCAACGCTCGCGAGTGTCTATATATACACGCGCGGCTCTCGTGGCCCTCCGCAAGCGGCGGCAATTTTCTTTTGCCTCCTTTTGAGATAAAGTAGTGCGAGAAAGAGGAAAATAAGAGCATGAGCCGGGCGGAAAATTTTCTTCATCAAGCTGTCGAAGGTAGCCGGCCCGCTGACAAATGTGTGTAGAGTCGGAGCGCGGAGCCGAAGGTGTGGGATGAAAAATGCCGCCACGTGACGGCGGAGAGCCGCTACTGTTGGCGGAGTTTTGCGCCGCGAGCTGCCGATAAATCCTGCACGTGTGGCTATATATATACACGCGCGCGCGAATTCGCGAACTTGCCGTTGCTCTGAGATTTTCGCCGATCCGCCGCAAACACACATACACAGAGAAAGACACACACGAGCGCTCGGCGCGAGTTCGTCAACATGTTCGTCGGCTGGAGCTTCTGGTGGCTGATCTGCACCTCGTCGGTGACGCTCGCCGCACTGCGTGCCAAGGAGGTCGGCGAGGGCAGGCGTAAGTACCAAAGTGCCTTGTTATATACCTACCTACGCCACGCGCTGAGCGGCACTTCATCCACTCTCAGCAGTAGCGGCGGCCTCTTAATTTCACTTTACTCGTTTTTTAGCCGATAATTACTCGGCTGCTGCCGCCGCCACGGCTAAGTATATAGCGCTATAGTCTAGGGAAGAGGGATTTTCCTCCTCTCTTTGCCGCCGTACAGCAACGTTTTCGCGCGGGCCTCTGTCGAGAGCGAATTTAGGGCCGATGTTGATGCGACCCCCCCGACCGGAGATGTACGAAAGTGTTTTTTAAAGAGGAAAGGGTGCGAAGAAGTTTTAAAACTTTTTCTGTAACTCGATCGAGAATGTCTTTAGGGGTGGATAAGCCTTATCATTTATCTGCATACGCTTTCTTTTCGTATGTTTTTCGTATCAATGAAGCCAACGGGTTTGATAATTGCTTTTCAATTAGCTGGCGCATTTCGTTGGCGGAACACACGAGCCTGGATATATTTAGCTTTATTATAATGTTAACCTCATTTAGGTTTAAAATAAGCAAATAACATGTAGTTTGATATATTAGTTGACAACCAATTAGAATGCAAATCACAATTTAACAATGCTTCAGTCCGATATTTATCACCGTTACATATATTTTATTATAAATGGAACAATAGTTATATTATATTATAGCTTCTTTTGTTTCGGCAAACGTAAACATTTTCACCTTATTAAAATCTGCTATATTAAAAACATAATGTAAAATATTATTTATAAATGTAAATCTGCTTGAAAATACAGTGTCCGTTAGCAAAAATTATTTTAACCCGCGTAAACAAGTTCAAAAACTGCGCTGGCCAATGTACAAGTATAATGCAGAAATAATCTCTTCATTTTGAATAACGTTTTGATTAATCGCGATTCAGCTTCGTTAAAACATAATAAGTTTGCGTTTAATCCTTATTAACGTTAATGCAGTATATTTCTTGCGCTACGAAGCGCACACAGCAGTTGCGAAATTGTTATTGTTTTATTACAAGAGTCCGCGTGCAGGTGGTGTGCGGCCTGTTAGACGGGGCGGCCGCGTAATGAAAGCTTATAAACCATTCGAAAACAGAGGCCGCAGCCGCTCTTTATCCTTTTCTGCGCAATAATATTATTTTTTTTACGCTATTTCACATGCAAATATGCTCAGGTCGAGCGAACGAATTATCTTTCGCGGTAAAACTCGGAAGGGAATTTTTGAGGAATTGCGATGCACTCGCTGAATTACAGCAACACCATAAACAATCCAGCGCTGCAGTGCATGGGGAAGAAGCGCGCCAAAGTAAATATGCGTGACTTTATTTTAATTATAAAGGCTTTTACTCTGTAGTTTCTATGAAATAAAACGTTGATCAAAGTAAGGCGAAAGTATGAAAGCTCGCGTCCAGCATTTTTCCTGCTGATGGAGAGTGGTGCAAATGTTCTAAAACATAAAGCATAATCTGCATGAAAGCTTACACGCACCTCCTCAAGATGCTGCTTTTTTGCAACTTTATTCCATATTTTTCTCGCGAGTTATGAGTTGAACTGAAATATCGCTTTCAAAATGTTAATGAGCCTAAAAAATAAGATCCTGATTCTAAATCAATTCAAAATATTAACTCTTTTATTATAATAATAAAGCTGACAATTTCCGGCCTTTGGTATACTGTTATTTCTCATAAAAAGAAATAATTTTATACATGAAAAGCGTTTTGAAATATATAAAATTTAAAAGGAACACGGGGATCAACTTGTGGGTGTAAGGATCGAACGTTTGTGTATTTTAGATAGCTTAACGACTACTTTCACTGATCCCAGCGACCGAGCCATACCTGGTACCGCTGCGTCAGTATATATAGCTATAGTTATTATGTCGGTTAGCCGTGCTCTCCGGTTCTTGTGCAAACTACTTATACACATAATGCGGTCCAGTGCTATCACCTACGCTGTTGGAAAAATCAATTTTTTCATAACTAATCTATGTTCAAAGCGATTTATTTCGTTCGTAAAATTAAGCCTATAAACCACTGTTTTCATATAATTAACTTTTAGTTAACCCATATTTTTTATGCTATAATTACATAAATATGTTATATAGCATTATCTTTAACGTTAAAAATCACACATCATTAAAAAAACTACAATTTTCAAATAAATTTTATGGGTACTAGCATCTAATACAGAATCACCACCATCGACTCAAATTAATTATTATAATTAAGAAACAGACTAAAATTTTATCTAGTTATTGTATACAAATTTGATATAAAATCATTTTTATATTCCAATAGGTCAGATAAAATAAATTACAACAACAATAAACCATCGAATGATGGACTTATATGTTGTTATGCCGCGCACAAAATCTGAAAAATTGACTTATGTGGTTACGTTTTCGGTATATCGTAGCTTTAGGGCAATATTTTAACTACTGCTACAGTTTTAAATGAAAAAACCCCATTTCAAGATAAGTACAAAATCCAAGGTTTTCCCGATTTAAAAAAAAATGGACTTATGTGGTTACGCCTCGGAGCCACAGATAATATAGGTGCACTCGATCATCCCTGTCTGTGTAGTCCTGCGGCTGCGCGCACATTCAAACTCTATATATAGGTAAACATGTAAGTGATATAAGATGATATAAGGTACCTATATACTCCTGTGATACCGAGAGAGTCCCCCACTATCCGTGCGCGCGCGCGATCAGCTGTCTGACAGCTGCCACCCGCTATAGCTACTTATATAGCTAATCCAATCTTTCTTTCTCCCCTCTCTTTACCACGGGACGGATAGATAAGCGTGTTTATGCAATTATTTCCCGCAGTGACGACGGAGACGACGGCGGCGGCAGCAGCGGTGGCGGAGGAACAAGAAGGGGAATTACAATCGATATCACGTACCGTGTAGGTAGTGTAAGGCTGCGCTGCCTCTCGCTGTGTATATACCGCTGCATGAGCTACGGTGGCCGTCAGTCGCGCGCCGTCGCCGCTGCCGGGAGTACGACGACGACGGGGTTCAAGATGCTACTGCCAACGAAGACGAACGCCTTGGCGGTGCTGCTCCTGCCACTGCTCGCCGCCTGCTGCCAGTCGCAGGCATCTCAGCCAGTCAGGAACTCGTCCTTCAGAAGTGCCAAGGTGCGTATGCGTGCTGCGCGTTTGAGGATCTTCCAGATTGTTGGCATTCTTTTGAGGTTATGGCGCGGATATTTTACGAGAGGCGCGCACGAAATAGACTCTTCTTTTACGTTGTTTGTTTTATTAAGTGTTTGAGCAAGTGTGTCAGCTGGCATAGCGCGCGGTACTTTTTGAGACTGCTGATTTCACTGATTCGCAGGAATTTTTTCGCGGCTGAATGTTTGACAGACTTGCTACCTTTTGGAGAACTGTATTTTAAATTATGTACATAAATGTGAGCAGATCTCAAAATAAGTTTCCCCGCACTTGGTCATAAAAATGGAAAAAAGAATGTTATGCATACCTCTGCAAGAAATTTGTTCTTGTTCTATATAGGTCATATAATAGACGAAAACAACTTTGGAACATAGAAGAATAGTACGGTTTTAACACCGAATTAATTTTTCTTATGGAAATTTAAGATTGGGAAAATCCATGAAATGTAGTTACCGATGGTTAGCCAATATTAAGCTCTTCAAGATGCCAACACATTTTCTACAAGGAAAAAAAACTAAAGTAGGAGTAAAGAGCTTTAATTTAAGCTAAGAATCGTTAAAATCAGATGATCCTGTGCAAATTTATATGCTCTTCAAATCGTAAAAAATGACGAAAAATGACCGATTGTGAGCAAATATGCGTAATTTTTAAGATTTTGATAAATTATATGATTTTCACTAGATCGTTTTTCCGTGTTTTTAAGTTTTTTTGATCCATTATATGCCCTGTAGAGCAAGAAAAAATTTTTCGCGAAAAATTTACTATTCAAATTTTGTCTTCGTCTTTTCGATGGCGGGTTAGAAGAAACTTTTTTGAGAATTGCAGATTTAGTATCACGGTTGGCGAAATAATTTTTGAGAAATATAAAAGTTTTATGCTCAATAAAAATTTTTTTTTTTATTTGTTATCAATAATTATTTGTCATTATAAAATTTAATTTCTATTTTAAATATAACCTTGGAAGAAAAATTTGCTGTTCTTCTGAATTTTTCTAGATAATTTCGTTTTTTTTTCTATTTTTCCTCCAGCATTTGGAATATTTGCAATTAAAAACACAAAATACAGAAAAAATGAAAATAAAAAAAATATGCAGAAAAAAAACAAAAATAAATAGAAATAAATGATCACAAAAAAATATGATCTAAAATTAATGAATTGATGAAAAGAAACTAAAAAATAAATAAATTTTATATGGAAAAATTTTTTTTATTTAATAATTTACATTTTGTTTTTTTTTCTGTTTTATTACAATAAAAATTTGAATCCAACAGCATTGTTTTTTATACTAACATTTAATCATAAACATAAACTATAGATGATTACATACGTAAACATGTAATAACGTCGATATTGTTTTAATTCATTTCTTAACGAACAACGTGACTAAGACGTTTAAGATTAACAAATATCGATAAAAATTAAATTATTCATACTGCGTGTAGCTATACTGTAATATTTCAATATTAATTTGAAGCTAATACATGAATAAGTTCTAGAAAAATTACGATTTGAAAAAATTTCGAAAAAACTGTTTAAACTATAAAGAAGCTACCTCTGTACAAATTTTCAAAAAAGAATCATTTGATTTGTACTCTTTATTACCACATAAAAACGAAAACATGCTTTTTTTCTTCTTTATTTAATATCTTAAAACCAGTCATATAATCGCCAGAAAATGTACTTTACATATGATGCCGTTATGAAAAAAATTTCGATTGAAAAATTTCGGTAAAAAGTTTTAACTTCAGATAATTTTGTATCTTATGAAAGGTTACTCTTGGACAACGAACTCGTTTGAGAAAAATAAAAAGCTATACCTATCTGTTTAAAATTTCAAGAAGATCGGATGATTTTTACTTCTGTTGGAATAATATTTTTAATAAAATTATTTTTTTCTCATAATAAAGATATAGCGTTTTGAAATCTTTACATAAACGGTTTACGTAAATAAATTAAATAATTTCTAAAGTATAAAATAACAAAGAAAAAATAGACATTTACCTTTAATCAAAAACGAAAGGAATGAAACTGGATAACATCGGTGAAGTCGTTCTCGCGATACTTACCTTCCGCGTATATGTGCACGCACGCACGCACGCACGCACACAGGGACCTGAAAAAAAAACTTATTCAAAATTAAACAATTTTTGTACCAAAATTCAAATACCCATGTTTTTCAACATTTTTTGACCGAAAAGTTTTTTTCACGATTACAAAGCTTTCTATGAGGAAGTAAAAATGGGTAATTATGAACGTGATAATGATTACATGTGTTTTTTGCAATTATATTCTTGCATCATTTTCAAGTCAAATATTGTGAATGTATTTCAAAAATAATTTTTTCTGTTTAGTGGATAGAGAACTTTTTGAAAGATAAATATGAATTTTGCTAATATAGTTTGAATAATATATATATGTTTTTGTTCTATATATTTTCAGTCACTCAATATTAAAAATGCAAAATAATAAAATCTTCAACGAGATAATGATTATTATAAATTTTTATGATATCTCAAAAATGTAACTAAATTTAAAAATAAACATTCATACATTGATTTCAGATAATTTCCTTAATAAAATGATAGAAAAAATGAATAAAAATATGACTAGTATAAAATAATCATAATTTTAATATGAAATTTTCATTCTTAATATATTTCCAATGTTATTTAGTATATTTTAAAAATCTATAGGGGAAATCATTTAAATTATAAATATTATGAAATGCTTTATCATACAGGATAATAATACAATAAAACTTGTAGATAAAGGAATGTTTTCATGTATAGATAAGTGATAATAGATTCAGATAGATTAAGATTCAGTATAAGTGACATTGGATTCAGATAGATAAAGACTTATACTTTTTCCATATAATTCTGTATTAAAAAAAAAGTGGGATGTTAAAAATCTCCACCCTATTTGTATTTATCTATATAAAATTATATTATTTAAAAAAGTTAACAGATTAAATACAAAAATATATACTAGCCATAATTACTTGTTGATACTTTAAAAAATGTTGTAAATCAATAAATTTGTTACAGCTACGTCATAAATCAAGGGACTTGCACGAAAGTGAAATGAGGACATTAGCAAGTTTAACAAATGTAGATCATATGAATGAAGTATTGGACAATATTTGTGTAGTTCGAGTTGTTGGAACACCTGCACATCGTAGAGTTGGACAAGTACAATATCATCAATTAATATTTTTTAAATGTATAAAACTCAAAAACAACTAAGATAATTTAAATTGTTTTTATATAGTATATTAAATCTAGTCTGGAAGATCTTGGCTGGACTGTTGAAGTCAATGAGTTTGAGGATCAAACTCCAAACTTGGGAAAACTTACATTCCGCAACTTTATTGCAAGATTAAATCCTAATGCTAAAAGATATTTGACATTAGCATGTCACTATGATTCAAAGTATGAAAAAAATATCAATTTTGTTGGTGCTACAGATAGTGCTGTACCCTGCATGCAACTGATCAACTTGGCCAAGGTTATGGAAAAGCAATTAAACTCAATAAAAAATGTAAGTACATCAAGGTTATATGGCCTTTAAAAAGCTGTTGAAGTGGGTAGCATATTTGCGTTAAGTTTAATAAAGTTTAGAGTTTAGTTTTTAACATTATAATTAATAATGCTAGAACACGTAAATATTTATGTAAAATAAATAAAAATATTTTGGTCTTTAAACATAGTGTAAAATTATTTTTCTTTTTTTCTTTATATACAGAAATTCTTCTCAGTTTTTTTTTGTAAATTTTATTAATACTAATATTTACTTTTTTTTAAGTGATAATATAACAAATATTTATTCAACAGAATGATGTCAGTTTAATGCTACTGTTCCTTGATGGCGAAGAAGCATTCAAATCGTGGGGGCCAAAAGATTCTATATATGGAGCTAGACATTTAGCAAAGAAATGGCATGAAAATAGATATACTTATAATGATGAATATATCTCTGATTTGGACAGAATTGTAATTAAAATTTTTTCAAAATATATATAAATACTTTGCGTACTACTAAACATAATCAACCTAATTATTATTTTTATAGGATCTATTTGTGCTATTGGATCTCATTGGAGCACCAGATCCAACATTCTACAGTTACTTTACTGATACAACTAAATGGTATTCACTGATGTCAAAGACAGAAAATGCTTTAGCTAGGATCAGATTATTTGAACAGTATTCTTATGGGGAGCCACAACAAAAATATTTCCAGGATTATTCAATTACTGCTGGAATACAAGATGATCATCTTCCATTTTTAAATAGAAGTAAGAATATAAAAAAAATTTAGATTATATATATATATATTAAAATTTACTTATTTAAAACTCATATATATATATATCTTTGCAGATGTTCCAATTCTACACATAATACCATCTCCGTTCCCAAAGTTCTGGCATACGGCTGGAGACAATAGAAATGCAATAAGTATGACCACTATAGAAAATTTAAATAAAATTTTGAGAGTATTCGTTGCTTCGTACTTAAACATTGAAACGTAAGTGGTCTTTTTTGATCAGTGTAAATCTATTTTAAATATCGGTATGAGTACCAGTATTTTTACTCAAATCATGGGTTTAAACCAGATAAAATTATAATGTTAATTATAAGTCCATATTATTGGGTATAAATGGGTAAATTGTAGTAAGTTTAAACGAAAGTCAATGGATGCCTAAACACAGCCAATATTTCTTCGATATGTATACAGCCATGACAGTGAATATCTTCAATCAGAGGAACACCGGGAACTGTAACATATGTTCGATACTAGCGTATACGATAAATGTTTAATTGTCGCCAGGGATGGCGATGTTTCTACGTCAATTATTTGGGAGAGAGGAAGAGAAAAGCAGAGAGCGCAAACCATATGGAAGAAAAGAGTGCGTTGATTTTTTCTAACTCTATCACAAAGCGTGCATTTATGGAATATTTATGACTGTTAAGAAGAAATGAGAAAAAAAGAAACTATTTTGCTACACCGGTGCATAGGATCGTTATACGATCCCATCCTTTCACGGACGTTTAACGAGCGTGATTTCCTGCCACGTGATTAGCTTCGACAAGAGGTGTTTCGAAATTCGTCTAACGCTTCGTTTAGCATTAGTTCTCTGCGAGAGCTAACTAACGTTCTTATCATGTTTTGTTTTTATTATTTTGTACAGCGTCGTTTGCTAGACATAGCCGTAGAAAAAAACAGCGTAGAATGCGAGCCACAGGAAAAATTAGTCAGTGGAAAGTAAAAAATGGAAAGGTGAAATAGGAGAAAGGATGAAGGATAGTGAGAGAGAGAGAGAGAGAGAGAGAGAGAGAGAGAGAGAGAGAGAAAGCTATGCGGTAAAATCGGCATTGCGGAGGTGTTGGCAACAATGACTCGAGGTCATTGTTCGGCGCTCCCACCTGAAGAACATGTAGAGTCCACTGTCGAGAAAAGGAGTCCACCTGCGCTTCGTCGTTCACGCCATGTAGGCGGGCTATTTTAAAATAATTTCCAGCGATTTAGCAACGAATGTTTTTTTCTACTCGATAAGTACTTACCGATTTACTTTTACAATTTCGCGAATAAGTATTTTTTAAGTTTTACAGTGCATTTGTATAAAGATATTAGAATGGACAGACGATGGTGTTAATGATTCTTTGTCGGTGCCGATGTTGATTTTATGATTTTTGGAACTTATTTGTATTAAAATTTACGAATTGTTGTTGCATTTTTATAGATGTATATTTGTTTTCGAACATAGTAAGTCAGACAGAGTATATATTTTGTAATAAAGATCATCATTCATTAATAAAACAGGTAACACAGATTTGTACTTGGAAATTCATCGAAATGTATGATTTTTTTTTCGTATCAGGTATTATCTCTGAAATAAAAATGAAAAGAATATAGATTTATTGAGATATGTGGAAACAAATTAAATTACCAAAACCCCAATATACTACTAATATAAAGTTACTATTTTTATTCGTTTAAAAGTGTATAAATTATTGAAAACTTTAAAATCAACTTTTGTTTTAGACATAATAAAAAAATTTTTAAGAAAAGATTCATTATTCTAGTTGCAAAAAGAATAACCATTAAAAACCTCAAGTAATTATCTATACATAGAATTTCTTATTTCGTTACAGATATATTATTTTTTTATTCAACAATCACATTTTAAAAGTAAAGGTTTAAAAGGTGCGATTTCTACCATGCCGACATAATGCTTTATTTAATTAATAAGTTAATGTTTTGTAACAAATTATTTGCAAAATGTACTTCTCAAAGACTTTTATTTTCACACAGAAAAAGTTCTGAAATTTTCGTAAGTAAATTTTATCAATTTAAACAATCGAACTTTCATCGAATTTTACATTTTCAAATCAAGAAACATTATCTGGACGTAAGCAAAGGTACTGAAGAAACACGTTGTTTTGCATAAATTGTTGCAAGTAAACTTATTACTAAATAAAACAATTGTGCAGGTATATGGCAGCTATCCTGTCTCAGTTGAGAAAATAGAAGAATCATTTTAATCAGCTGAATTCTAAAAAAAGACAAGTTTCAAAAAACACGGATAAAGCTGCGATCTTCGAAATTGCTATTCTGAAGAAGCAATTATTTTTCCTTAAGTCCACGTGAATAATACTAAAACCCAAAAACATGCTTATTAAAACCAAATGATTTAAACCGATTGTCATAAAGCATTGATTTGTTTAAATAAACGGACCGCTATGCTTTCATCAGTCGCTTAAAAATGCTGACGACCATAGTGTATAGCATACCTATATCAACATCTTAAACTCAAATCCAACAAAACTAAACAACCCTTTTTTCCCTTAAAAAATTACAGACCTCTTTAGTAAAACTCCTACCTTGTCAACTGCAGATAAGTAGGTAAGTCACGCGCTATCTATCGCTCTCCGCTCCAATCAAACTTCGCGCCACGATTCCTCTATCCGCGCAAACTCTACCTTCCCGCCATCATACCTACATCCCCACTGGAAAGGCAAAGGAGACACCGCGAGACGAAGACAACGATATACACACATTTACAGCGAGCGTCGGCGCGTCCGATACAACACACGCAGACCCCCAGCACGGACGGGCTTCTCCCTCTCTCTCTCTCGCTCTCCCTCGTTGACTCCTCGACTCCGCGGCGCGCGCCTCAGTCGCGAAGCAGCCGCGCCGCCGGGACCGCGTCTTCGCCTTTCCCTCTGCTCGCTCCATCCCGTGCCGCATATTATATATATACATACATACGTATGCACGTACTGTACAACTATACAACGCGCGTGTGGGTGTGCTAATTTCGAGTGCGTGGATACAGTATATAATACATAACATATATATACACACAGCGGCAGTGTGGTGCGTTCGATACACGCGTGGTGCATTTGGATATATATACCCCAGTGCAACGTCGATGTGGAAAGGTGTTGTAGCATCAGAAGCAGCAGCAGCCGGCGGCGCGCCCCTCGACGAGATGCCGACGACCTGCGCCTAGACAGGGCACACACGCAGGCGGATACAACATCGCACACGCAGGCTCTGCTGTGCTGCGAGAGAGTGAAGTGAGTGTCTCTCTCTCTCTCCGTGTGGAATATATATATGTATATATATATGCATGTCCTGCTCCTGCCTGCCTATACCTACCTACCTTTTTTCGGCGCGCTGATGGGCGTCGCAGCAGCAGCACTGCACTGCTCCGTCCTCTCTCTCTCTCTTTCTCTCTCTGGTGCATATATACCTACCTGCGTTTGAGGTTATATAGGGGGGGAGCCCGCCTGGTGATAATAACCTCGATCCCACGGGCTCTGTCTTTCTCTCTCGCTCGCTCCACGGGAAAAGGGTCTAACGACGCCTGTTTACAAACAAAAGGAGAGTGAGAAAGAGAGAGACGCGAGCGTGATTTTTTTCCCCCGCGAGCGCCTGCTGCAGGTACTACTACTACTATACTACCTACCTATACCTATCCTATAATATCCGCAGAGAGTGAAAGTGCGAGCGCGCTGTGCAGAGTGCGTAAGCGCTCCACGCACTCTCGTCCTCGGTGCCGAGAGACACAGCACCCAGAGCCCGAGGCGGTTATATACATATATATACACACACACACACGGACACAGACAGGTTAGAAGAGTCCCTCTGCGGCCGCGTCCCTCTCACTTCTATAGCCCGGCGTTTTTTCACTGCGCTCATCTCGCCAGCTACATAGTAGGTATCTCGTTCTACCTCCACCTACTATACTATACACACGAGTGAGGTTAGGTCTACGCGGGCGGCCGAAAAGGCCTTATCTCTCGCTCTCTCTCTTTCTCGCGCGCTACACTCTTTGTTCCAAACATAGGTCCCCCGTGCTCCGAAATAGCTGCCTCGCGCGCAGAGAGAGCGAAAAAGTTTTCGCGGAACCTGCACGCCCTGTATCTCTCGCGAACTAGAGGGGCGTGTGTAATATAAGTATACAAGGAATGGTAAAAATGCTGTTTCTCGCGCTCTGCGCGTGTACTACATGCATGATGTATATTCTCAAACGGGAGCGAGACCTACTTGCCCGTGTAATATACATATATACAAGCTAGTCTCTTCTGGAAGGCAGGAGTTGGTTCCGGAATGGCCGGTGGTCGGTTGATCATCGTACATGTATATATTTGCACGCTTTGCAAAACGTGGTCGGTTGCGCTTTTGTTTCGGAGCGCGCCCGCGCAGAGTTAAAGTAGATATATATATGCTGCTGTTGTTTCTCATGGAGTATAAGTAAATTAGAAAAGTGGTCTCAGCAGAGCGCAAAGTTGCAATTAGTTTTACGCGGTTCCTTGTTGCTGGTCGGTCGGCTCGATTTTACTTACGCGCGCGCTCGCATTGTTGACGGGAAATCGATAGTACCACCACTGGTTGTGGTGTGTACATACTTACATATATCTATGTGTATATATGCTTCGATTGTGTTTATAGGGTGATATATACTTTAAAATCGTGCACGCCTGCAGCAGCAGTCCTTCGGAGTGGTTCTCGTTATTAACGCTATGTACTTTGGCTTGATTGCAATTGCGTCGATGCAAAACGTATACTACTACAGCTCTATACACGCGAATAGCTCTTTTTATTTTTCGGTTGTAAAATACCTGCGGTTGTCACGCTCTTTCTTTTTTATCTCCATATAGATATATAGGTATGGGGCTGGAGAATTATCGGAACCTCACGATATTCGGTATATTTCGCTTTCGTGGTGTATTCGATCCCTCGCACAGTATTTTACTTTATAGGAACTCAAAATTCTACACCTTAAGTACTATCTCTGCGCCGCCCGTCAATTCATAATTGTTTTCCTTAAACGAACGTAAAAATCCACTCATCAACATTCCAGACCCACCCTTTATTACCCTTCTAAGAGCCAACGTCTCTCTCTCTCCACTTGAGAGTTTTTACGCCTCGCCCCGCGCGGCAACTGCTGCATTCTCTCTCTCTCGGTTCTCAAGATTCTTTATCTACACCTCGTCGTCTTATGCCACAAGGGTTGCTTCTTGGATTTGCCTGAGTTTCTCTCCCAAGTACTACTTTAAATCCAAGAAATTAACTCTAACAAATGTGATATTCATCTTCATCATAACATATTTCCATATTATACGGTTCGAATGTATATCGCACGTGTACCATCCTAACTCAATTATTCAAACATCAAAACACAGCTTATCTATATTCAACAACTAAATCATTAACCAATGCCATAATCAAATCGCTCGCGCACGTTGTTTTTCCCCACTTTCGCTCACATCACGGCTCGATAAAAAACTTGTGCAGTGCGGCAACGCACTTATACACATTCTGAGTGGAGAAAAAGGCCACCCACTCATTCAACTTCCAGTGACGACCGGGAAAACTCCGACCGACGCCACGTGTAACTCGACCGTACCGGCCTCGGCTGCAGCACACGCCGTTTCCCTCTCTCTCTCTCTCTCTGTCTCCGCCTCGCGCACGGCCGCGATAAGCCAAACCCGTTTGCGGCTATACGGAGAGAGACGCGCGCTTTTTTTCCTTTTTCTTTTTTAATTTAATTATATAGGATGCGTTTGGGTATATTTTCGTCCTCGCGAGTGAAAGAGCAAATATCGTTATCGGATGATGTATAAGTACGCGGAGTGATTTAATGGGAGTGGATATATATGTATGTGATATGGTGTGGTTTTCCTTTTTTTGTTTGCCGGGATGGTTTTGATTGATTGCGCGTATTGGATGTGCACGAGAGGTGGCTATTGATTGAGGATAAATATGTAAAATCCGGTGATAACGCCCGTGCGGGTATTATGGGTGTTTCCGTGGTTATGTGCGTAAATACACGCGGTACTCTGCTATTATATGGATTTGAGCGGAATTAAACGAGGTTTTTGTTGATTTATAATGTCTTTATTCGTATATCAACCAGTTGCTTGTAAATCCACACGGTGGCATATATCGCTTGTAATATATTTTTTTTCTTCTTTTTTTAAGTATCACGTTGTAGCTTTCATTGTGGGTAGTTATATACGAAAATGATGATTGTAAATAACTCCTTTCGTATATTATTTAATAATGACTATATCGTACAGGAAAATGACTTATTTCAAGGTTATAAAGAGAAAGTTTATTTTTCATCGTTTGTTATACCATGAAATCACAAACAAACAAAATCGTGAAGAATAAACACGTTTTTTATATACAATCAATCAATGAAAACCAGCGATCAATCAGTGCGTTTCCTAATAATCAACTGACCCATTAATACATAGATTTTGAGTACAAACTGTAAACCTTTACTTATATTCCAAATTAAAAGTATAAACATCATAACACAGCTCTAACTATATCCCCTTACCCTTATACCCTACACCCACATTACTTCCAAACCCCCCATACAGAAAAACCACCACTAATACATCTTCAACTTCGTCTTTCAGATATCCTCATCGCAGGTGCCAACAGCAGTGCGCGTAACAACAACAACAACAACCATATCTGCGTATATACAGTGCGCGCGTGTAGATATATATAAAAGTATAGTATAGAGAGTGGCGTTGGTACGCGGGCGCGCGTGTGAAGCGAGAGAAAAGAAAAGTGGCTGCCGCCGCCGCGGGAAAGCGAGAAGATGCTCAAGTTCATCCGTGGCAAGGGCCAGCAGCCCACGGCCGAGCGGCAGAAGCTGCAGAAAGACCTGTTCGCCTTCCGTAAGGTGAGTAACGCGCGCTATACTATATAGCCGTCGCTGCATTCCGGCTGCTGTAGTTCCGCGTTCCTGCAGCGAGGGGATGTGTGCGAGTATAGACAGCGTCTGTATGAGAGATGCGAGGGAAAGTTGTATAGAGATTGGGGGTGTAAAGGTGATAAGAAGTTTAATTGTAGACGTGGTGAGAGAGGGATCTGGGAATGTAAGAATGTATATGGAAATTATGGGGAAGGGAATTTTTTTTTTATTTTTTAGATCGTCGTGCATTTTTCTCTGGGTATTTCAATTTTAACGTCGTATTTAAGGTACACGAAGAACAATTAAGCACTGTTTTTTATATAGTAATTGTGCGGACAGATTCGAAATTCCACGTAAATTATTACAATTTTTACTGTAAAAATTGCTATTATTTTGTAATTTTTTACTATGTAAATAGCAATTTTTACTATATATTGTGGTAATATTCATCAGAAAATAAGTCAATCCCTCGTTTCCCTATATCAAAAATCGTAATTTTTTCTCCATCATACGGATTCACTACAAAAGGATTGGCTTGACCCACTTACCTCACAGCTTATAAAGAAACCATTTATTTCGTTCAGTCACGAAATAATATAACAACGTTATTTTCTTTATTACAAGTACAATTAAAAGAACTTTCCAGTACTTATTCTTTCCTCGCGATAATGCAAACTACATGCATCATCCCGCACCCAACCTGCATCCACCACAAAAGAAGGCTATCATATCTATATATTTTCAATAACCCAATTTCCGCAAATAGCTCGACAAATTTCGCGCCACTTTATGTTTACAAAGCAAGCGGCATTATTTCTGGCAACTCCCCGCGCGTTCTCGCGAAAATTTTCAATTATAAGCATCAGCTTTTCACCGCGCTGCACTTTTATTATATAGCCTGCCTCGCTGTGCGCTGCACGAGCGGAAAAACGGACGTGATTTTCGCGACGAGGCATTAATCCGATTACCTGAGAGTGCGCAACAAAGAACTATGCCTGTGCGCTGGTTATTAATGACTTTCCCTCGGTTATGGGAGAGCCGCGGCTGCAGCTACGTTTTGCCGACGTAAAATGTTTTGTTACGCGTATATATAACGGGTGTGTAGCAGCAGCAGCAGCAGCAGTAGTATAGAATGTTCCAATGTTTATTATCGCGGGCTAAAAACTCGTTTGCGCGCGGGATTCTTCTTCGACGGTTTTTGTTGTAAATCAAAACACCGTTAAGCTGATGTTTCTTTTTTTTTCTTTGCCGTTGCTGAGCTTGAGTACTTATATCTCCGTGAAAAGTCTCCAGCTTGATGATAATAATGTGCAACGCATTAAGCGTGCGCTTTGAATGGTCGCGATGAAAACGTTGCTGAGGAATCCCAGGAATTTCATGATTTGCATGTATATTAGACTGTGCTGTTTTAATGTGGAAAAATTGATGGTTGTAAGAATTTTTATGCCTTCGTTTAAATGAAGTCGCGCGGTACTTATTGGTTTTCAATGTAGAAGCGCAGCAATCGTTATTTAATCTGCGGCCGAATGAATTATATTGAATATTTGCAGCATTATTGTCAGTGAATAGAGAGAATTCAAAGTCCTTGCATAATATAATACTTATAGTATGTTTGTTTCGCTATATATAGTCTTATTAAGTCTAAAAATTGTATCAACGATATAAAAAAAATTATTTTTCTTCAAGATTATTTTAATTAACACAAATTTTCATGTAGATTTTGTGTTTTCATAGCATAAAATAACTTTATGACAAAGGTGTACTGTCTAAAGTTGAATAAGTGACAAAAAAAATCCACTAATTATTAATTAAAATAGAATTAGTGAATATATTCACTATTTAAATTAGTAAATTCTACTATTTTTAAATGGTGTATTATTCTCTAATGAAAGAGTGAATAATTTTATTAAAAATTAGTGGATATTCATCACTAATTTTACGGTGGAGCTATTTTAACTAGTAACTAGTGTTTTTTTTTTCAACTTCTCGAGAGTATTGATAAAATAAAATTTAATTAATTGTAAAAAATTTCTTCGTTCCATTCCACCGATACAATATTATATTCCTTCCATTCAAAAATCACGTCGAATCGTGATGCCTAAAAGTATTATTCGATTTCACACTAATTTCGCACAACGCAAACCAATCACAATCCATCTCTCTCTCCTCCCACTCATTTCCAAATTTACACGCTTCCTTCATAGTCGACTAACCCCGCCTTCCATTAATCTCCAATCCATCCGTCACCCACCTCCAAACACAATCCAAACCTCCAATTCTCAAATACTTACACATCCAACCGTTCGACTTATACACAAAACAACACCTCCACAATAACAACGCTCTTTATTCTCTCTCTTTTGCTCCTATGCAGAGAAGAAAAATCGTCCGTTTCTTACTCGCTCCTTTCTCACGCTCGCTGTTTTTCGGTACGAAGGAAAATTGCGCACCGCTCGGCGCGGGCGTTTTCCTTTCTCCGAGCGAGCGAGAGAGAGGAATTCCGCTTTATATGCGCGCTAGCGCTCGCCAGCGAGAGGTAGGTATACCGTTGGTCAGCGAGTTTCACCGAGCGCGCGTCATGTGTTGTACGTGATATTTCGGAATTTTCCATCAGGGCTTTTTCGAAAACCTGAACGGGGGGTTAATTCTGGTAACGGCGTGGGACGAGGGGGGAGAGCGTTGACCTGCGCGGTGGTTTTTGTGCTGATTGGGGGAAACTCGTTGGTTCGGTTGAGGGAAAAGAATTCTAGGTGGTCAAACGTGGAGATATAGTTTTTTAAAATTGTAATTGTTTTATGGTAATATGATAGAGAAAGTAGCAAGAATTCATTATGTTCTTATAAATCAATGATACAGATAGTGCCATATTTGACATATTTTACGAACCATCTAAATACAATTAGACTGTAAAATTGATCATCTCTTATACGATCGATCTCAGTCATTTTTATAACAGAGATATACTTCATTCATCCTCTCTATAGCTAATAACCACATATTTTTTCACCCGAACCTCACAAAACTATACATACGAGAAAATCATCTTTACCGCGCCATCCTATATAGATACTCTTACACTGTACGTTAAAAACGAAGTAGCGCGCGCACACGGCAATAAGGCACTCCCAGTTTTTATCGTACAATATTTCCGAGCTTTACTGCGGCCATTAAAGCAACAAATGAGCGCCTGCGCGCCTCTCCACAAGTGAAATTAGAGATACTTCTATATACCTCATTTTTCACGTGTATTTTATATAGTCTTTGATATAGAACTTCGCGACTAAAAAAGAAAAAAAATGGCGACGGAAGCATTGGACAAACACTCGCAGTGATTAACAGCCGCGGGGGCATATATATATGAATCAATGGCGAAACCCAACGCGCGCAGGCAGTAATAATCCTCCCGCTTGATAGAGCTCACGCTCGCGTAGGTATATACATATAGATACTCTCACTTTTTAGATAATATCGCAGGATTGATTCGCCGACCCTCGCGCCAGAACCGACGCCGCGCCCCTCGACACACATCAGAATATAATTCAAAACGTGGCAGCAGTATGTATTGTACATCGACGCGGTTGTATACAACTTTCTATACAAGCAATAATTATTTCTCGAGGTATAATGAAAGAAAAAAAAAAAAAAAACCTTTTTTCATATATATTTTCATATATATATACGATCGATCTTACACGCTATGTACACAGATATAGACGCGGCTATATAATTCTATAATAATCGTCGTCGCGCACACAATTGCTCATTACATCGCGCGCAGAGGTTAAACTTCAAGGAAGAGAGCAGCCGCGCTGCAATATACACACATTGATATTGCGTAATAACCTTTACGACGATCTATACACACATACAGACACATGCGCGATGTATACTTACGCATCGCGGGGGAAGGTTTATCGAAATTTTTCATCAATGACGGGACGCGTAAGTGTATGAGTAAATACCGATGTATAGTATACTAGTACGCTATATATACATCGATTCTAACGCGAGTGCGTAGACGAGTGGTTCTAGCTTTATATATATAATTATCTTATGAGCCGGACGAAAAAACTTTATAATATTTCCTTTGTCTCTCTTTCTTTCTCTCCAGTTTTAAAGTTCGCGAATATTAAGGTTTTACGCCTTGTATATATGAATTTTTATTTTTCCTCCTTGAAATCTTCAAAATAGCCTTGCCAATGTATACATATAGAAAATTAAGGAAAAACATTGCGCATATAGCTGGTATTATACTGGGAAAATCGCAGTCGCGGTTTATAATGTTGCTGCACGGTGATTAATAGTTTTCTATTATATGCACGTGCATTGAATTTATGCGTTAATTACCGCGGCGTTTAAATTAAATTGAACCCGCGAGTATATCTATATATATAGAAACAAAGAAATATTCCATTATACGCTAATTTCATTCGCCACCCTTATATCTATAGGATACTTCCCAACCATTTAAAATTGCACTACGCTAAACCTGCATCAAACTTCTTCTTCTTCTTACCTCACTCTCTCACTTGATTTTTTTTCATTATCGCGCGCCGCGATAAGCCTGCGATAAGCTTTACCGCACTGTTATATATACTATAAAAGTCACCTCACACACTGAAATATACTTACAAACACACGCGATTCGCTGCTCCCGAAAAAGGGTGCAGCGGAACCGATGATTCATCGATCGTCTTAGGGGTTTTTATTTTCTTCCTCCACATATGTCTGTGGGTCGCACATCATACACTACTGCACTGTATATATATACGGTTATCGAGGCCGCGTTATCGCAACCGAAAGGCAAATATTTATCGATCGCTGCACCGGCGGCGCGGTCGCGTGTTATAACCGCCGCCGGACAATATATATAGGGACAGGGCGTTTGTGTACGTACGCCACAATGGGTTTTTATTCGTTAATGAGCGGGCGTTTATGTGTTATACGTACGTGTGAATGAAGAAGGGTTGTTTTGGTAGGTGACAATCGTGATGTTTCTCGCTTATAATTGACCAATAGCAGCTGTGTGTGTTTTGTTCTTCTAATAACCATCGGCGAACTATAAACCACAACTGCGCCAATGCAAACAAACCAAACGCGCCTATATTTACCCGCATTATGTAGCTATTCCACGCATTATACACGTGGAGGAAAAGAAATATAGACTTCCCCGTGACCTACTAATCCATTAAACTTTAGCAGTAGGTACAATAATATGCCACGTCCATTCACAACAATTAGCCCTCGCGGAGTATATATAGGAGAACAGCGTGTAATGTATAGGAGAAACGTCATTATCGAGAGAGACACACATACACGTGATGATGTGACATTCCTCGTCGTCGCGGGATGTACGTATATGGGGAAAAATGTGCCGTAATACCCTGCCGAAGAAAAAGTAGAAAGTGTCGCGCCAGGCAGCAGCAGCAGCAGCATCGTGAATCGGCCACTGATACTCTCTTCGTTCTGGTAAATTAACCGTGACGTGTGTGTACTTTTCTCACGGCAGAGTTGAACCCTTCGTCGTTCCACCCGCACCCCTTTTATACGATCAATTATATACGGCGCCTGGATTACATCGATCCGCGGCGTATATATAGCCAGTTCTTTCATCATCAGCTGCACCACGAAATCCGATATGTGTGCGTCGACGGTATATACGAATAATATGTTATACACGTCTCAACTTCTGTACAATGTAAATGCGTCTTTACTTATACTGTTTGTTCCAGTACGCACAGAACATTGTGTGCAACCTGGTGTAATCGCGAGATATGGTATATTTCGAGTCCAGTTACGGTGTGCGTCGTCCGCCATTAGGTGTACGCGTATACATATATAGTATATAGCGGAAACTGTTGCGATAATTTGTCGGTGGGTTTATGGTGGTAAGCTGTGAAGAGAGGATGACAGGCTGTCGGCGCTACGTGGACGAACAGTAAAATAAATAAAAAAATAAATAATAAAAAGAAATATGCGATGGGATAGTTTTATTTATTGGTATACGGTGAGAAAAAAGTTTTGGAAGAAATACTATGCTGTTTGATAAAGCTAAACTCCCAAAAATTACCATTGCTAAATAAATAAATACTTTACAGTAAATTTTACAGTATTTGTATAGTAAATTTTCCTATCCTTCCAGCCAAATTTCTTAAAAAGTATAGTAATTTTTTGAGTTTTTATACACATTTTGTGGTGACTTTCCCACAAAGTATAGTAAATTGTTACAAAATTATTAATAATATTTACTAAACTTCTTTCTCAGTGTATATAGCTGGACGAATGAAAACTGTCGACTCTCGCACCGACCATCTCGATTTTTATCCAACTACTTACAGTTTTATATTATAACAAAACTACGGTTCGAAGAAATCGACTAAGAAATATACATCGTAACTTTCTTCCCACAAACCGCCACGGCAATCATTTTCCAAACTCTCTCTCCTCCTTCCCACACCCAAAAAAAAACGTCATTTCAACACGACGAAAACCACAACTGCACCGTCGATGCTGCTACACAGCACCGTTACAATCCATATACCCAAAAGACCCCATTCCTCCTCTACATCTATCCTTTTTTATCATCTTTCCGTTCGCCCCTCTCTCGTGCCGTTCCGCTTCCTAAGTCTCTGCCTCTCCTCGGCATGGAACAAGAGAGGGCGTCGTTTTCGTCCACTGCGCGTTAATGACTTCCCCGCACAAGAAGCGTGTGTGTTATAGCACGAGGGGAATTACCGTAAACGGCGCGTCGGGGCTTTGTGCATCCTTTCAAGGAAGAATGAGACGTGCGTGCGTTGTGTCTGTATAAGTGTGTAATTGCGCGGCGCGTGGAAGAAGCGTGCGCGAGTTGTTGGATATAGCCGCGGTGAATGAATAGTATAAGAGGGAGAGAGATGTGGGGGGATTGGGTTGGAGTGATTGAATTTTTATGGAGATGAAATGTGTGGTGTGTCTGCGGGGGAATTGTTGTTTAAAATTTTTTTTTTTATTCTTTGCTGATATAGTGTATTTTATAATTTAATTGGAACTGTAATAGAGATTAATAGTATATTGGATTTTCAAATTATTTATAGGCATAATGTAATTTCAATGCTTCGAAGCACGATAATAGCCCTAAACGATAACAATACGTAATTTATTGATGGTGCACAGTTTAAAATTGTCAATCAATTTACAAGGGGTTGGTAGCAGTAAAAGTACCATGAAAGTAACAAAATATAGAAGATAATCTTTTAAATTATTTCTGCACACAAAGGCTTACTACAAAATTCTCTATTAATTTTCTCTAATAAATATATCAACTTAATGTAAACTACACACTTTTTTTTTTAACCCTATTTCTCCCTGCAACAACCCCATTCCCGAAATTCCCAACACGACCCAACTCTATATCAACACACAATCGATCCTTAGTTTCTCGTTCATTCACAACTCACGGCTATTTTCCAGGTATCCGCGAAAACCTCCGCGCGGCACGCGCCAGCTGCTATATAGTACAGTACTTACACACACACATACGTCGCGCGATTTGCATCGCGGAATTACGGTAAACGCGGCGCGCCGCATGCTAATGCCATCACTCGAGATTCCACCGCGCAGTTAAAACTGTGTTCTCCTTTTGTTCTCGAGCCCAAAACATACACACATGTGACTTCTTTTTTACGGAAAACGGGAGCCCTGGTTTTGTTTTTTTTTTTAAGTGACGATAAGGTAAAATTATTGATATGTATATTAATAGTTAGTAGATTGATGTTAAGATAACCTTGTTGGTACAATGCTTTGTTGTTGTATTTTGTTTATATAGGAAGTACGAGTAAAACGTTTCTCAAATACTAGATACTGGATATAACGCGTCATATACAATAAATAAATAAACTCTTTGAATATCGTGAAACGTATGAATTATCGAACTAAAAGTTATAAACCCCAAGGCGGCACGCATCCACAACCGCTCATTCTTTCTTCTCCCAAGTACTACTTGAGTTCGTACAGAACATTTCTCCGAACGTCGATCTATTTTTACACCCATACAACACATGTTCCACCATTTCCCAGTGTATAGTTATACTCTCTCTCAAAAAAAAATATCTTTTCCTCGCAGAGACAGCAACCACTTCAGAAACAAAAACCAAAACCCCGAGAGAGGAGATATAATATACACTCGTGTCGTCTCCACGGCCGCCACCTCGACTCCTCAACCATAGCACGACACTGCACACATGAAGGGACACATATACTTACACTTCTCGCGTGCGCGCGATCCCATCTTCGCGAGGCAAACTTCCGCGCACGCCCGGTCGTGCCCTGTATGACAAACAAATTCAAATCTACGCTATGTTGCCGGCCGACGCGCGCAAGGAGAATCGTGTAGTCGATCTTTCTGTATATAGTCGTGATGATGACGCTCGTGCTGCTGAGCTGGCACTTCGAGAGATAGCCAAAGGAAGAAGTTGGAGCTTTTTTGGTGGTGGGAAAAAGAGGTTTTTTAGCAGATGGTAGGCGGATGTATAATGGTAAATTCTTATCGCAAATCGTATGGTAATGAACTACTCGTTGACAACTTTATAAACGAGAATAATAT
>UXGD01001649.1:0-32489 GCA_900474315.1 Torymus auratus
ATTTGCGATAGTTTTCCATTCCATACAAGAATTAAAATAAAAAAAAAAATAAATTACAAATTGAATAGCAATGAATAGAAATGAAAAGATTACAAGTTCATATTTTCCTTAAAATTTTTCCAATATTTTTCATTTTAATTTAGTAAAAGGAATCAATAAATTATTTTGAGAAAGCTACGTGCCAATGAATTGGCAGCGGTTTTGTATACGTGTCGATATATATTATGACAGGACCGAACCAAATTAAGCTGGCCGAAATAAAGATTGTACTTTAGCGTTAAGTGTGAACCCTATGCAATTAATCATAACACATAATACACATTTACAGTGGTGTAAGATCATAAACGCGTGCAACTAATATGTATATAATTATATACATATAATTACAAGCCTTTACATATACAGCCATATAATATAACTAAAATGAAATAATTATAATACATCAGACTTACAACATACCGTTCGTAAATCACTTCTTCAGATACATTTATCACCCCAAATGCCAGCGTAAAAATTACAAAACAACAACATCTACTATACATAAGAAAGGAAAATGTAAAATCCTTCCTGAAACATACTACTTTAAAATTCCCTTCCAAAACACTCATACATACATATACATTCTTATATACACACGCATATTATAATATAATTCCAGGGTAATCTAACACCTGTTCGCGCACCGGCCACTACTCTCGCATATACTTATGCACACTCCTCTCTGTTTACACTTGCAGATCTCGGTGAGCACGGTGAGCACGCGGCGTTTCAGTCGGGCGGGCACGCCGAGCTCGATCCTCTCCTCGGACAGCGACATCAGGTTCACGCGGAAGCTCGGCAGCCAGTACAGGTGTGGTTGCTGCGTACTCGCGGCGTTCCTGCTGTTCCTCCTCTTCGCTGGTGTCTCCATATACCTCGGATGTAAGTATATGCAGTGTATTTTTTGTAGCGTAAGGTATATGCTCTAGTTGTCTCGCGCAGCGCTTTGTTCGTCGACGAGAGAGCAGAGAGGGTCTTGGGAGATGGGGATATGAGTGGTATAAGAGATTTTGATGTGTGTGTGTTCTCGGTTGTAGGTTGGACTGTGTGGAGATAAGAGTAGGGTTGGTTGTGTGTGTAAGTGTGAAAATGTATACGGGATGAGACGGAGAACGTAATGTTGTTGTTTAGGGAGTTGGAATGTTGGAAGATGTTTATTAGAAGGTTTAATTGTATGCTGGTTTTGTTGATTTTTAAACAACAAGCAATGATTATTAAATGAATAATATGTTAAATGCTTCCTCGTGGTGAGGAAGAGATTATTATTTTATATTAGATTCGAGATACTGATATATGAATGCATTAGGTTTTATTAAGGTAGACCGGAAACTCCTACTATATAGTTCAGTATTTGACAAGTGGTTTTCTTTACAATATAATTAATTCTTTAAAAACTATTACATTTTGAAAAGGCTTACACTGTATCTTTATCACTATAAATAAAAGATTAAATTTGATAATTTGTAAATTGAATAAGAGACCTAGTATAAGTGATATTTGCTATTTTTATAAATATGCTGTACTACGTTACAATATACCAAACCATTGTGCGTCTCAGCTATTTTTACCTACAAAATCTATACCGCTTTGCCTCCCATTAATCTCCTGCCATACCGTAATTTTATTGCACATGTATCCAAAATAGATCATTAAAAAGTTAATCTTCGGGGGCGCAGGACCTTGTTGCAAAAGTGAACGCGCCGCAAAAAGCAGCCGCGCGGTGTGTGCATTAAAACAAGGTTAATCGTGTTTTTGCCAGACGTTCGTGAAAGTTTCAGCGCACATTCACCCTCTAAAACGCTTATGTGTGTTCGCTTTTTGATGATCGGCTCTCCTTTATGGCCCATTATTATTTCTTATCCTTAGATAACCGCTTTAGAGGGTAATACACCTTTGCGCAAAGTATCCCGGGTGCGGTTTTTAGTCGTTAATTGTATCGAGAATCAGTAATCAGATGTATACCGGTGTAGTGTAATATTCGTAATAGCGAGTGATCTTCACTTTCTATAATAAATGAATTGACGAAGAAAAATTAATTTTCTATGTTTAATTTAACGATTGATGAGATTTTTTTTAACTTTGAAGAAATATTGTGTATTTATAATATAAAATTTTGAAGAATATAATCAAAAATGTTAGAAAAATAGCTATTTTTATCATAAGCAATAATTTCCTATCAACTTTAGAAACATTACACCATCATCTTTCACCACTAAATTTTGTAAAAATATACATTTCAAATCAACACTTTCAAGATTCGAAAACCCAAAACCCTTCATTCCTCCCCGATATCCTCGCGATTTACGACTCCCGCTCTGCAAAACTCAGTCGCCCACGCTCACAAAAAAATCCCTAGGCAGAAAAAAAATCTTCCATGCGCCTCGTCCTGTTAATAAAGAGTTAAACGGCGGATTTGCCGCTCGAAGGTTTACACGCGTCCTTCGCTAAAACTCCGGGCTTAACTCTTTGAAGAGGGCCTCGTGTACTGCGCAAGCGCAATAAAAATCCGCGCTCCAGCTGGGCTTTATAGCGATCGGTGCAGCCTACCTACACGCGAGGATTAGGAATATAAGGGCCGAAAGGGCGAGCAGTAAATGTTTACGATTGCACAGAGGCGTGGAAGTTGGGATTTGCAAAGGACTGTGTATGTCGATGTTTGATTTTTTTTTTTATTTGATTTGGAGGGAATTTTCTCAGATATATATAATCGATAGGTTTTCTTTGGACTAATTTAAGGACGTTTAATTTGGTTATAAGTGCAGGATGTCGAATTGATTGAAAAGTGGAGCAGTGTCAGCATTTCAGTACTATTTTTGTCATACGAAGATATCATTGCCAAGAATATCAACGGTAGAAATAAAATTACCGGTTTGTTTTAAGCTGCATTTCACATAGTTAAAACTTTACTCAATATCGAATCTATTATATTTAGAGACAATAAAAAAAGTTTCATGAATCAAAAATAAATCGCCACAAATAAAAATGAAATCATTATACCAACAAAACATCGTAAAAAAAGCCCAAATCAATGTTCAACTTTAAAAATAGAACTTTTATACGACATAGTTACCTAGCGGCTAGAATATCTCGAAGAGTACAAGAGGCAACCTCGAGTACTTTTAATTTTCCAAATAATTTACGAATCCTTTCACTCCCGACAATCAGCGTATATAGCGATGTTTGATAACGAATATTGCGCGAAATTGAAGTGCCCTCGACATCCCGAGCAAACAATATATATGTATAGCACTCGATATAGACATGTATATACATATATACAAACACATCACACACGCGGTGAAATCATATTTCCGCAAATGGTTTTAGAAAACGTGAGCGCGCGCGGGGTTCCCGTCAAAAGATCCAATATGTACCGCGCGGATCGATCGATTACTTTGAATCCGAGCCAAGAAGGTTATTTTAATATATTAAAGGGGTATCTCGTTTCTTTTGCCAGAACCTTTTTTTTTTGCTTGTTCATTCTCATTTCTCATATAGCCGGCCTTCGCCCTTTTTTTACAGAAAAAAAAAACTGTACGTGATGTCCTAGTTTATTAAAAAATACATGTGTTTTTAGCGAATATATAGTTGATTCGGAGAAATACTTTTTGTTACTTTAGAGAAGGATTAAAAAAAATTTACGATTTTATCTGCAAAATTTGAATTTATACATCAGGACTTTCATCACTCGATCTATTTCCAATCTCGTAACTACCGGTATATTTTTCATTCTATACATTCTGATTAATTCCGAGAACTACTGAAAACCAAACTAAAATCCTCCCCTCTACATTTCCAAAAGCCGCATAACCAGATATTCTATCATTCAAACATACCTGCGATGGCGCATGAAAAATTCATCACCGCGAGAGAGACAACAATTATAGACTCTCTCGGGGGACGCGACTCCATTAAAATCCCTGATAATTCAATAGCCGCTGCTAATTCGGATTGTCGCGGCCTCTCTTTCTCTCAGTTTAGCATTTATATTGTTGAAGCCGGCGACGGTGGCGCCTAATATCTTAAATAAATTACGGCGAATGCAGTGCGCAAGTAAAGTTTAAGACATTATGCAAATGCGGCGGGCGCGTATAACGCAGTTAGACCCCCGCGAACTGTGTGCGCTGGTTTCAGCGCGCTGTGGGAGATTGCGCGTGTATAGAGAGAAGAAGAGAGAGAGAGAGAGGCAAGAAGATATCCGCCGGGATGTATATATATAGTGAAAAACTCGAATTTCAATTTATGGCAGTTTTGGGTTCGAGAGTGTTGAGTATACTTGGGTGAGGAGGTAAGAGTAATTGTGGTGTTGAGGATGAGTCGGACTGGGTTGTTATTTCTTTCTGGGTTTGTAAACTAATAACGAAACTTGGTCGCTTGTTGTTTATTTAATATGTCGTCCTTATAAGTATGGAAGTATTAAAAGTTTTGAGAGATCTTGAAGGGGACTTATTTTTAGTGCTTGATATAATGAATAGATTCTAGAATATTAAGATCTTGCATATATATATTTTAGAAAAGAGCTCCAATAAACCTGCAATGATTTGGTGAAATTTCTATCATTTACAGAGAATTGAAAAGTATTTTTATAGCGTAACTTTGGCAAAATGGAGCTTTAAATTAAAATTATCTCGATAGAAGCGGGATTTTAACTGTAACTAAAATTTTATTAGCATAAAATTAATGCTAAAATTATGAGACGGATCGTAACTGAATTTGCATCTCGTCAAGCAAACTGGAATGCTTTATATATTACAAAGACGAAAAGTAATCTTTATATAACTTTTCTCAAGTATGTAATTCGAGCAAAAATTTTTCGACGGTAAACTTTATATTTCTCTACAAAAAAATCTATTAAAATCATAAATAAATAATGGTAAAAATAACCCAACTATTTAAGATTCCAAGATAAAATATAACGAACGACACGCACGATCAACAAAAACACGACTCGCAATGATTACTTTCACGCCTGAAGACCAAAAAAAGTTCCCACCGCTCAGAGCTTTAATCCGCGCCGCTTCAGCGCCCAATTTCCCCACAACAATCTTTATGCAAACGACCATCCATCCATCGCTCTCCACGCTCGCTTAACCGCCTAATACCCCGACCATAAACCATCCGCACTCTATATACACATAGCAGTCCCTCCATCACAAAAACCTATCCATAATTCAAATCGACATCTTAATCAAGCCAACTCGCGCGGCTAAGCAAAACAGAAGCGCGCGTTGTCGCATTGCGGCGAGAACGAGCCATTTCCATTTCGCGCGTATAACCCCCGGAGGGTAAAGAGAGGAGAGAAAAAAAGGAGGGAAGGAAGGAAAGGAGCTACCTACCGAGTCTTCGCGGTTCTTGCAATTAAAGCGCGCAGAGTCGTAAATACGCCGCGACAGGGTTGCCCGAGGGGATAGATGGGCTTTTTCCTTCTTCGCTGCGGCGCAATTCGTCCGGCTGTTGGCACTCCGCGGCGGTAATTTTTATTAAACGATTGAGGGAGAGGGAAGTGGTTGTTGTGTAGATATGTAAAGTGGAATGAGACGCGATTGGGTTTTTATTATGTGACGGTGATTGCGTTGATGGTTTGGCGTTGGATGAGTTATATTCGTATACTTTTGATTTATCGTGTTTATTATATTTAGTTTATTGTTTTTGTAGTTATTGAGGAAGGTATATACACGTGATCATTATTTAAATTGTATACATAGTAATTTAGTATTTATAGTGTTTTGTCGTTCTTTTTGATATGGCGATTTTAAGGAAATGATACTTGTGATGTTTAACAAGACTATTTTAATTTACCAGCAGATATACTATACAGTAACTTTTTTATGTTTCTCAATATTCCAATTTTTATAAGATTATTATAACAAAACTGGCAGCCCTTACTACTATATAGAAAGCTGAGTGTATTATCAAAAATTCAAAACATAATCGGCTTCCAAAAATGCATTTATTATAAAACTTAATTTTGAAAGTAGAAGTTCCTCTTTACTCTTCGATAGTGTAGTTAAATCTTCTCCCTACTTTTTCGAGGCCTTTTACTGTTCATTACAATTCTCCGAAAGCTATTCTGTAAAGAGCGACCTTAATATGTTGTTACAATAATCTCTAAAAATATCGAATACTTAATAGAATCTGAACTCCATAAATCAATTCTAAATATCCACCGGTCACAATTCGTCAGGAAACTTTTTCCACTTGCCGTCCCGAAACCTCACATCTCAGCCACCTTTTCCCCACTACCCATCCATCATAATTACCCGGCAAATCATTCACTCACCTCTCAAAAAACCCATCGACCAAACCCCTTCCCAAAAAAAGAGACCCGCATATAGTATCGCCAACCTCATTTCGCGAGCGACCGAACGCGCTGTAATTTCCTCTAACCCCGGCATTATCTTAACGAGACGTCTCGCGTCCTGTACCCCGCCGAAATTGGATCGTAAGTCATACGGACCCCGAAAGTCTCGGCCGACAATTTTTAACTTTAAATTGACACGCGAGAAAAGTTGCTTTACACTTCGCGCGCACATTTTATAAGTATTGTAATTTTACACGCCGTTCGGGAAATTCCGAGGCTCGCGCGCGAGGTCTATTTAGGTACAATTACACGTTTAATTAGTGGAGAGCCGTTATTATCCAGTTAGACGCGCGCGGCGATTTTCTTATTTATATTCGCGAGCGCGCGAGCGAGGGTTTTACTTTTACATTGGCGCGATGCGATGCCGGGAAAAGAAAAGTGGAAACGACGGTGTGAATGCACTTTCTTGAGCTGCTGCTGCTGCTGCTGTGTTTATTTTCATGGATTAAGGTTTCACTGCGGGAGAGTTGTCTTCGCGAGTTTCGAAGGAAGTTTCTCGTTTTACGCGTTGTTTTCAGGTTTCCGGAATTAGCGAATTAGAGGAAAATTTTCTGGGTGTAGCCGTTGTTGTTTTTATTTAAATTTTGGGATAAAAAAGTAATTAAATAGAAGAAGTAACTAAAATAATGTCTGTTTTATAAAATATGTTCCTTGTAGAAAAAAAGCAATAATTCTTCTATGTTATGCGATTTTTCACTGAATAGAAAATACCTAAACTGCGTCTATTAAATGATCGACAAATATTTAGTTTTCACATTTTACGTATAAAAAGCAATTCGAAAAGATCGTAAATTGTTTTGCAACAATTAACCATCATCGAACAAAAAAACCCCTGATTTCTCGTACAGAAATTTTAGAAAACCTTCGAGCTGTTACGTTACAGTAAGTGAAAATGCTTGTTGCGATTCGAAATAACGGCTCATAAAAATGCTATTCATGAAAGCTTTTATGGTGTCCTCTCTGAGCAAAGAGAACAATATGTTTTTTAAACTGATACCTCTTCGCATTCCATCCCAGGCATTCAAGTTTCAGTTGTGCGCCTATACCTTTTAGGGTAAGTAGTGTCTACTCCCGTGAGGATAGCCTTAGTGCCGTGCACGTATTATTAGAAGTCCCAGCGTTCCACTCGCGTGCTTATTTGAATGTTAAAATTTGCAGTTTATATAACGAAAATCGTAAAAAAAAATTGTATTACCGGGTACTTTAAAAATCGCTTTTAATTTACGTCCATCTTGAGTGGCAATGATTTTTTTTTAATTTCTCTTAGATGAAGATAGCAATCTACAAATTGTTCTCGACGTCATAATATTATACTCGGTTATGTGTTGCGTTACGTAATTGATGTCTGTAAAACACTGATTAAAAAGGCATATTTCTTAGTGAATTTAATTGCATTATCATTATTGTTACATACATATTTATTACGAAACTAGATAAGTTATTATCACCTACTTAGTCAGCTATAAACACAGCTTCTGCCACTGTTTTTGCTGCAGTATTTATAAGTAATTTTTAGTTGTTTTTAACTTTCTAAAAAGAAAGAAATCTTTGCTGGAGGAAGGTAATTTTCAGCTCGCGGAAATGGACTTTCACGCCATATAACTAAATAATAAAATGCGATAATGGCCTAATACCCAATATTTACCGGATTCATGAAGTTTATGGTATTTTTCACGCCAACGTTTTATTCGAACAATAATAGCACTATAAGCATAAAAATAACTAACAATTTTTTAGTTTACCAATAATTGACAGGTTACGTCTTGGTTTCTGGAAAAAGAAATGTTTTAGTTGTTTTTAGAAATTTTTTTAGAAAAACCACTGTTGCATTGAAAGTACGATAACGAACATTTTAATGGTAAAATAAAAAAACAATCAACTAGGCATCAATACTCCCTAAAAAACATGGATTTTGTCACTTCAATAAAAATAATATTAAAAATAAACTTCAATTCCTATAAATTTCTAGATACACCCCGCTTCCAAAAATTCCTCCCAACTTAATCAAAACTACCTATATATCTATAAATATATATAATTCTCATCCTCGTGATTTCTCGCATATCTCACAGACACGTTCCTGCTATCGGACATGCCGAACGACCAGATATTCCTGGCGACGTTCCGGGTGACCGAGGGCGACGCCTTCGTACCGGAGCTCGCCGATCCGAGCACCGAGGCCTTCCGTCAGCGGTCGCGTGCCTACCGCGACCGTCTCAACCTCGTCTTCCGGCGCAGCCCGATGCAGATTCCCTTCGTCGCCGCTGAGATTCTCGCGCTAGATGGGTGAGTACTGGATCTGGATTAGTAGGTCAATAGTTCATGGGTGGATAGGTTGTGGAATTGCAATAAATAATACGTTTTGTCATGTATGTAGTGTGAATCTAGAAAGGATATTTTTTTGTAATGGCTGCTTATATTTGTTTTAAAATTCTAAGGATATCACTAAATAATCTTTATATGCAAGAGAATGTATCAAATTAATTATTGTACTCTTTGATTATAGCGTTTGCTAAACTACTTAGAAACTATTTTATTCTAGTTAATGATTTGTAAATCATCGATCTACTTTCAATATTTCCTCTTTTTATACATTTGATTGTTCTCATCATAAAAGCTATTGAATGTATCATGGTACATATTCTGCGACGACGACTTTTAAAACAAATTATTGACAAGTGGTATCAATTTATTGGCATTTTGAAAGGCCTATCCATATCCGCGATCTCTTGAAATATCAAACGTTGCGCGGTAATGAATTTTATTTTTATGTTTGTATTGCGAATCCATCGAAACTTTACAGATACATCTTGCAGCCTTTCAATATGCCTATATAATTCGATGGAAATCAAACGAAATTGAATAAACCTACAATTAAGAACCACTTATTCATCGCGGATCTCGATACCTTATACTTGATAATTTCTCCTAACTGTGCTACTATTTCTTTAACTTCCGATCGAACAAAAGCAATTTTAACCGGAAAAGCATTAAAGCCACATCGTTGTAGTACACATTTTATTACTCCTTTAACACCAATTACAGCCACAAACAACAAGGAACAAGAGTAACGCAAAATTCTCGCTCTTATATCCACCTCGATCACTTTAATATCACCGAAAGACCTACTTCTCAATAAGCACACATACTCAATAATCACGAGATTTCCTTCCTTCCACGCTCCAGACCATCGGCATCGCGTCGCGCTAGCTCTCTCTCTCTCTCGAATCGCTGACTTTTCTTATTGCCGCGTGTATACCCACTCGTTTTCCCCGCGTTTTATGGGTTAATTTTACGCCCCCGAGACGCGATACGCGCGAGGTTCGTTTTTCATCGATTCACCGAACGCTCTGTGTGTATGCACTTGTAATTTTGCAAGCGCACACATATACACGCGGCGTGCTATGTATATATAGGTAATTGATTCGATCGGCGCGTGTCCACGCCCGAGGTGTAGCGTAGCGGAGCGTGATTCCATGCTGCGCGCGAGTTTTATTTGGTGTATGTTGGGAATTTCTGGTTTGAAAAATGCCGGGTGGAGCGTGCCGCTGTATAATACGCGATGGCTAGGTTGGGCGTTGGAAAAATTATAGGGTATGTAAGGTATAATAATATAAAGAGGCGAATCAGGTGTAGTTGATGAGATATAGGTCGGAATTTTTTTTTCTTTAAATTACTATATATAGGTCACTTATTGTAATAGTTTTTATAGAGTAAACAATCGTATTGAAGTATAGAACTGGTTTTATTATAACGAGAAAAGATTTTTAATTATTTATGTCAAAGCTTATGTGATTAACGCAGCGTTATTAGAAAACTTAAATAAAAATAATCAATGTTTTAATGCGGAGAGAGGGACACATCGTCGCGTAGTATATTACCCTAGCTTTCTCCGCGATATAAAACATAGTATAACGTATACACGTAGCGGAAGGAATGTATATTACCATGCTTTATAACAATGAGAAAGCAGCAATAATAAAAAGTTGATGTTGAAGTATTAAGCGTGCAAACAGAGTGACACAGCGGTAATAAATCCCCGCATGCATCAAGCGTGTGCGAGAGAGAGAGAAAATATACGAATGACAGATTGTTCATGCTCATTCTTCTTATATTTATTCTCCTATATAGAAGCGTGTACGTCCAGTAATACTGAATTGCGCGAGCCCGTATATGTGCAGCGTTATAATTCGGACGTGAAAAAATTATCGTTAAAAAATATGTTCGGTTCGGATTTGTGTTTGTATTTTTATATTAAATATCAATCTGACATTTTGTCGATTCTTTCGATGAAAAAAAAACGCGAGGAAATAAAAGATTTAATATTATTTTTGACAGTACGTTTTACAATTATTATGTAATATGGGATTAATAAATATATTATAATTGTTTTCAGGTATAAAATATTAGAATTTAAATGGTTTTAGAGCCTGAAATGATGGTAGATTTGTACAGTTTTTCAGTTTACGTATATATATTCTCACGAACCGAATTAATAGAGTCGACAAACGAATAAGTCTAACAGAATCAACGATTATTTCAAGAATCGTAATTCTCCAAGAAAGTAGACCAACTCCATCGAAAGAGACACGACACGACGGCGCGCCGAGACCAATTACAAAGTCAGAGGTCGCGAAACTTCGCCCTCCGTATAATCTTCTCTCTCCCAAACTCACCGAGTTATTAAATCCGCGAATTTTCCCGTTATTTCGAAAAAAAAAGAAGAACCACCGTTGGACAATAATCGCCATTATTGCGGATTAGACGGCGCGGTGCGCGCGCCTTCCATTGTTCCCTCTTTCCGTACAAGCCAAACACCGTAATAAAGTAATTTCGAGATAAAGGGAAAGAGAGAGAGAGAACAGCGTCGTCGTAAATCTCGTACTCGAGGAGAATGGACGGAAGAAGGAAACGGGCAGCGCGATTTTTTTTTTTCGGGAGGAGGAAGATGTGTAGAGGGGTTTTTTTCTAAGGGATGAATGGGGGTTGGGGTGAGAATTTGCATTTTTTAGGGGCGGTGGTTTGGTTGTGATGGTTTGTTGCTCATGCGGGTAGGTTTGGGTTATGGTCATATAAATTATACGGGAGTTTATTGTGAGGGGGAAAACTAATGAATATATTTTTTTAGACTTTGTCGTAGGTTATTGAAAATATTTAATATTTAGGCTGGAACTTGGGATGATGGGTGTATAGTTTAAAATATATTGGAGGTGGAAAATGAATGATAAAGGATTCGAAGATGGATGCCAACAAATTTTCATAACTTTGAATTTCTATAATATTTTTTTTTTTAATTTTAAAAACTTTTTGGAATTAAAATATTGATAAATTAATTAAAGTTAATATTGAATTAAAATATCCGTTATGCAAAATTAGCATCATGTCGATGTAATAATAAATTATATACGTAGGTTGAAACCTTATTAAATAATTCCGTAATAATTACTTATTATTTGTTCACGTACGTATATTAATGAGAATGATACTGATAAAGTTTGTGAAAGTACTTATGATAAAAACGATGACACGAGAAAATAAATTCCTTCTAGAGGTAGAAAATATAATTTTATCTTCAATAAATTACAATAGACGATATTCTAAAAGATTCATTAAGTTAAAAAATAAACTAACCATTTTGTTTCAAACTAAATTAGGATTTATACAAATATATTCTTCAATTCTTCAATACACCCCATTAAATTCACTGTAATATATAAATCAACCACTATAGGACCAAAAATTTAAAATTCCGCTACAACAACCACTCGGCATAACATTTCAATATTCTATAAACATATAATTCAAAACTTCAATATCCCTCGCCAGCCAAAACAATATCCTCCGCCATTCCGATTCCACAATCGCAGACCTTACCGCGCGTGCAACAGCCGCATGCACGACTCTCCCGCCGCAGAATATCGCATCGACTGCGCAAGATAAACCGCGCGTCGTTCGAGCGAGGTCGAGCCGCTCCACAGGCCCAGCGTATATAATGAGCCGGGCAATAAACGATCCTAATACCGCGCACGAAATACGCCGTAATAAAGTACAGCGAGCCGCCGCAATAAAAAAGTCAGGAACCGGGGGGGAGGAGAGAATAAGGAATTCGCTGTTTTACGGACACATGTCGCCGCGCGCAATATCGGGCGGGCTTTAGTGTCTCCATTTCGAGGGAAATGAGGCGGTTTTGTAGGTTACACGGTCGAAGGGGGAGGAGGTTGTGTGTATTTCGAGGGGTAATTAAGGCTTCGTAATGGGGTAATTGGTTAACATGTGTTAGAGGTAATGGCGGACGGGAGGGAGGAGGCAAGAAAAGGTTTTGTTTGCGCCGCGGCGATAATTTGGCGATTGGACACGCGAACGGGATTGGAGAACTATACATGCGAAATGGTAGAGGGAAAGATTGAGCGATTAAAGTTAATGGCTGGAAGGAGCGATTATTTAGGAAATTTAGATATTTTTTTAATGCATTGGGTGTAATTGCGTGAACGCGCCACTGCCAGAATTATTATTGCGTGTTCGTATAGTTCCATTATACAAGTTGTTAAAGAAAAACAGTGCGGAGATTCTTCTACGAGTAATTTTCGTTTAAGAGAGATATAAAGAAGAGAGACGGAGCCCTAACAAGTGCCCTTTAGGGAAGACGTATGAAATCTACGTCACTCTTTTTTTCAATCGTGAAAGAGGTAAAAGAAAGACGTAAAGACGTTTAATTTTACAATTTTCCGGAAAAATAGATTTTCCCATTAACAATGTATAAATATAAATTACTTGTTTAATTCTGCACTATCATCTTATTTTCCATACGTACCTTTACATGAAATATATTGAACCTACTTTTTCCAATATAAAAAAAGTATTTTTTAATTTCATCTAAACCTCACACAATCATTTTTAAGAAACCCTAATAATCATATTAACTTTCCACAGCATCGAAAACCAGGACCTTCAGGTACACTTCGACGTGCGTTTCGACTCTCGCTACGGCGGCATCGAGTCCGCCGACGTTCTATCCGTGCTCACCCGCGAGATCAACCCCGAAACTTCACGCTTCTTCTCTAACCTAACCATAGACCCAGCGAGCCTCGAGGTCCAGGAGAGCATCAGCGCGGTGAACAAGCTCGCCCTACAGTCGAACTACTCCGCTACCGAGGAAATCCCAACGACGACGTTGCTACCGAAACCACCGCGACGTTGTAGCGCTATTGAATTCTCCTACTGCAAGCATCTCGGGTACAACCTCACGAGCTATCCGAATTTCGTCGGGCACGAGAGTCTCCAGGAGGTACAGGATGACGTCGTTGCGTTCAGGTATGTAGAGAGTTTATATTTGAGGGCTTGGCAATTTTCAGGTATATCGCATCTCAAAGTTTGCCATAATGCTAAAGTTCGTAAACGATGTTTTGCTGTTGTAACGATTAACGGATTATCTGATATCGATCGTTTGCTTTGGAGCTTTAACGAAGCTAATTCATCGCTTTTGGTGTTATAGTTAAAATAATAGGAAGGAATGTCACTTTTGAACAATTATAGGATCTTTATAATAATTACATTTGCCTGTAATATTATAATTTCACCGTGAATTTTGAAAATTTTCAACACAATATGAATCCTATATGTGCGATAACAGATTTTGTTTTACATGTAAATTTACTTTATCTGATTTTTAAACGAACGTTAAATATACACAACAATGCCATTGTCATGTATAAACATGCTGTTTTGTACGAAATTCCGCTTGAAATTAATTAACATGCTTGAAAATGCGTATACAACGATGTATTTATAAAATGCCAGCCAGTCTGCACTTGACAGCTTATTGTGCATAATAATTTGAAAGGATCAAATCTCCTGAAATGCTTTTTAATGAAGGTTTTGCTTAAAAACAATGAATTTAAATACAAATTCGTATGAAATTCAAAAATGAGTTAAAAGTAAAAGTATATACCCTGGTAGAAAGATTAACGATAACTGCTTGTCAATTTTTAAATTAAAAACATCACACACCATGATTACGTTGCTATTGTCGACAAAGAATAGCTATTTATGGAAGTGAAAAGATTATATTACACGTGCTTTAAAATATAATCACAATATTGTTTTAATTAAATTTCGTAGAAATGATTCCATTTGATTAACATGCTAACCAACAAAGTTGATTTATTTTCTACCATGGTATTGATATTATATTTTTGAAATTAATAGACTGCATTGACCAGTAATGTATCAGTAATTGTTACCACATTGTTGAACTTTTGTGTGTTTATATGGGTCATTGTTTAAAATTAGAACATTGTGTAAGCTTGTGTAAACTTGATAGTCTCTGTTTTCACTTCTTTTCATTCTCCGCTTTTGTGCAGCATCATATTTGTTCACGGAGACAATACAGAAGGTTATTCATGGAAGACATAAGAGACGATGTTTAACTTTGCTCTCGTTTTCTGGAAAAAAAGTTGTTTATACTTCTCGTGAAGAAATAATAATGGACGTAAGATATATTTGAAATTCTGACTGATGCAGTGCTACCCTTTTTAACAAAGTCTCTTAAGAATCGAGTAATTTTTACGTGAATGAAAACTTTTATGAAACTTATCGTCGTCCATATGCTTAATAAGTTACTTTAACGAGGACATTATTCTTACAAAACTTATAGTATCTATTTTTTTTTATATTTATTATTTGATACTGACAATGCCAATACTACTTTTAAAAACTGTTAAGTACTATTATAACTGAACCTCGACAAAGTTGTAATACGCACCCCCCTCAAAGAATTTACAAGTTCCCTAAAAGCAAAAACGTCCAAAACTTTGAAAGAAAACGTAATTTTTATGCATAATAGAGTTGTTAAAGCTCTCTCAAAAGTCTTGTCTATTAAAATTAATGTTAAATCTACTCCCTTAAAATATCATTTCTCTCGTTTCTACTGAAAACCTTATACCAGAGTATAGTTACAGGTCAACCCCAGTCCCCACACATTCCCTGCTTAAACAAAACCAATCGATTCTCCCAAATCAAACATTATTCTATACACTACTCTTCCAGCCGCCCGACCTCCCGCATTCCAATTTTCCTCATCGCCCAAAGCCTCTTTTTCTCTCTATCTCAAACGCGACCCCGTAACCCACAATCCCGCGCCCCATCAAACATTCAATCTCTCTCTCTATTCCCCTTTTTCCGTCGACACAAAGCCTGCACTCGCTCACTCACGTTCCTCTCTCTTTCTCGTTTTTACAGGGAGCTGGTGGACGCCGAGTGCTACAAGCAGGCGTACGACTTTGTCTGCCAGGTGCTGCAGCCGGCATGTGTAGTTGCCGGGGGCGAGGACGAGGAGGAGGACGCAGCGAGTCCGCCCTGCCGGGGCTTCTGCAAGGAATTCTGGGCTGGCTGCGGCGGCAGACTGTCCGAGCGCCTCAGGGCCGCTCTCGACTGCGGCAACTTTCCCGAGTACGCCGACGAGGGTAGCTGTAGACCCAAGCCTGGTGAGTTTTTTTATGTAATAGAGGAATTGCTGGGAATCTTTGCTGTATTTGTTTGGGAGGAGGAAGATAGTCGAAAGAAATTTAGGTGAGATTGTAGGAAATCGTCTTTATAATAGTTTCATGCATGATTTCACGAAAGCAGTATGAGATATAGGTAGGTATTTTAAATAAAAAAAATGTTTCTTCGTTTTCTGATAAAAAAATCGGAAACATTTTATTAGGGTTGCACGAGAGCAAGGCATAACGATATTCCCGTACTTATATTTTCTCGCTCTTGAAAATTCTTGAAAATTTCTCTCTTGCCTTGGTCTTTTCAGTCAATATGAAAAGTATTATCGTCTTGTCTTGACATTATTATTGATATTACAGTTATATAGTTATATGTGAGTCAAATAGTCGGGGAAACCGTAATTGACCTCAGTTGTCACCTAAAAGTAGTCTGATTCAAATCATAAATAGGGCGGCGCGAGAGCAAAACCATACAATATTTTTGTAATTATTGTCTTGCTCTTATAACTTCTTGAAAATGTTTGTCTTGTCTTGGTCTTTTCAGTGAATATGAAAAGAATTATTATCTTGTCTTGAAACTCTTGATCATATCATTCTTCATCTCTCCCGGCTGTTTGGGTTTAAGCATTTTTAAATAATCGACTCGCTTATCGTTGCACGTTTACATAACTTCCTTTTTTTCATGGACCTCGCGTCCCCCGATTATTTCGGTTATAATTTTTTAAAATAATTGATTCGTTCTCTGTCGCACGTCTCCGTAGCTCCCTTTTTGGCGAGGACCTCTCACCCCTCGGGTATTTGGGTTTCAAATATTTTTAAATGATTCACTGTTAAAAATATTCTTAAATTTAAGAAACCTGTAAGTTACAAATTTACTGAATTTTAAGAATAATATAATTGAATGTAATTTAATATTCAAATACATCACTGTCTAAATTCGAATAAGTGAATATTCAGTTATAAGTACATAGTCGTGCACTTATTGGATAAGTGCACGACTATGTACTTATTTGAAGTGAATATTCACTTATTTGAAGTGAATTTCACTTATTCGAATTTAGAGAGTAGGTTTCTATAAAAAAATGATGGGTTTGTTATGATATCAATTTATTCGTAATTTGGTTGGTGAGAATAATGGGTTACTAGGTTACAAAAACAAATTACCGCGCGTGAAGCTTAGAGATGTCTAGTCCTATAATATAAAAACAATAAAATTTCCGTACAAGTATAAATAAATGCCAAATTTGGAATTTGATTTTTCCCGCCATATATGTGCCGCTGGACAGTCTAGTTCGCGCGCTGCCGCTGGGCGGCGCACTCCCTCCCTGTTGCCTCACATATGTAAGTAAACCGGTATGAGGGGATATAGCAGCGTTAGTAGATCACCAACTACCGAAATTTCTTAACATTCTTATCCCCATAAAACTTGATGTAGTATCGAAAACTGTATCTAAACATTGTATCGATTATTGTCTCAAATATACAATATCCAGATGGATCTTGCTTACAAAATATGCGATAATCCGGATTCCTGAAACACCAATCGGGTTTATCACCGGCAAAAGAGATATCGGTCGACCTAGTTTTCGATAGCGTAAGATGCAAGGTAACGTTTTGTTCCAAAAACCAATATGTTTATTGAAGAAAACCCCAATTTTTTTATAAAGTTATAGAACAAGTTCAAATAGAGTAAAGGAGGAAAAAAAAAATATATATTAATGGAGAAAATAATTTTTATTCTTATCGTGATCAACTGTATAGCGTTTGAGATCCGCGCTACGAGTCTCGGGTTGAAATTAGGAGTGTACACATTACGTATACATTACGGTCATAGTCGACATTCGAATGAATTAAAAAGTAGTAAGCATAACTGCGAGTGAACGATCGTTTCTTAACGAGATAACAATGAACTGCTCTTAATGTAACTGAAAACTTCACACGATTTCAATAAAGTATCACTCGAGTTGATTATGGCCGAGTGCCAAAGATGGCCATTTAATAACTCTATCCCCCATTGTAGGACAATCTACTTGAATCGCGAGTGAAATTTTCATTTGAACCGAAGGTTCATTCCACATTCTCACGATATACGCGACAGCGGAAGACGATAAATTATTTCATGGTTATATAAAATAGGGTATATCGTTCCCAAACGCAGCTATCAACCTAAAACCCAGAATTGCGCTTTTTTGATAAAAAATGTTGTCTCGTCTTTTCGCGGCAAAGCGTTTTTCACGTTAATATTTCACGCTAGAAACCTTCAATTTCACCGTGATGGCGCGCTGCGCGGCTTTATATGAGCGAGAGATTAGAGTGAAAGACAATGCGTTAACATTCCTCGGATCGCGCGAGCCGAGAATTTCATCACGACGAGTATTCGAGCGAGCGAGAGCAGTCACCGATGCATAGTATAAGAAAGTTACGAGAGTATAACGGGACGCGCGGGCCTATAAAAATGGAAAAAAGTCCGGGAAATTCGGCTGGGTTTTTTAGTATATTACGGAAAAGTTTTTCTTGATACAAACAAGTGCCGAGGTTCATCGTAATAAGGAAACCGAATGGAATTTGAATTTCTCATGGTTGTTATGAACGGATACTTGGGCGAACTTGGCGACAGTATAAACTGTCGGCGTGCGCGAGATTAAATATCTTTGAGAAGAATTTGTGTGGTTTTGACATTCTGTAACGTAAATACGTGAGATTATAGTTGACGTGTTTGAATTATTTCAGGTTTTCGGGGAGTAATAATACTTTGGTTCTTTGAGTGTTGAGGACAAAGTAGTGCAGTTTTTCAAAATAACTATAAATTCATTGTTTTAGTTGTATTTGTGAATCCGTAAGTTTTCTATATTGCATATTTTTATCATTCAAATGTTTGGTCGTTGATGAAAAAACGAGCAACTTTAGAAACAGAAAAGTTTCAAGAATTTCTAGCTCTGAAAGAAGGTCATCGCCTATTATAAAAATCCATGATATCCTAAGTTATATTTTATACTAGTTCATTATTCTATAATTATGCATCAACCACCCTTTTTTATCAAATTTTTGATGAACTTATTCTATATGATTGTCAGGTCAAATTACAATTCTACCATCGATATTCTACATAATAATTTTGCTAAAGTAATAACTACAGTTAGTATAGTTTTAATATTTAACATTATCGAATGACTTTTTCAATTCACGCGAATAACCCGACTTCTTCTAGAAACTACTTTCCAAACTTGTTTTTCAACTACCGTCTGTGTTCTCTTACGGAAAAATTGAGAAAAAGGAAATGCCATTCGAAATGCATCTTTTCCATCGACTCTCTTTTTATAAAACGGAATTCCATATAGAAAAATGAACTCGCAGAAATGGTATATCAGAAAGATTTAAAAATCTCTGAGCTTAAAATAATGACCTTTCCACTCCAACCACCAACATTTATTTATTTATTTATTTATTAAACAAACAACACCGTACAAATCCATCACCCCTCATAATTCTTTCTCCACAACCCTCTCGCAATCCAAGTTTTACCCAACGCAATCAACCTCAAACCTTCCATTCCCATCGTCTGTCTCGCACGCCAAAGCAATTCTCAACCATTCTCTCATTCTTTCTTTCTTCCTCTCTACAGGCTGCATCAGCGAGCTGCAGGCGAACGCCCTGTCGTCGCGCATCTGCGACGGTGTGATCGATTGCCCGGACTTCGCGGACGAGCGTGACTGCGCCTACTGCCGGGCCGGCCACGTGCACTGCGGCATCGGCACCGCGTGCGTGCCGCCGGCCAAGCGCTGCGACGGCAAAATCGATTGTCCCAACGGTAGCGACGAGCGGGACTGCCGTGAGTATTATATATACATATAGGTATATGTACACTGGTATGGGCGCACGCCGGTATATATATGCTCGAGAAGAGGAGAGGGTTATGCCTTTGTATGTGTCTTGAGTGAGGGTGAGTGGATGCTTCGGATGCCTGGGTTCAATGGGTTAATGGTGGTAGACTTGACGTGAATGTGGTTATTATTATTTTTAATATTGTAGCCGTTACAGGTGGCTACATCAACGTATTTTATGTCGCTCTAATACAATTTTCTAGGGCTTGTCGGTCATTTTTATTGCGTTCATGGTTTATGAAGATTTTTAAGTGAAAAAGATTAATGATAAATTTAATAAATTATACTTTCTTAGGAATTAAATTAATATAGTAATAAACAATCTATTTGATACTAAGATATAATACACGCAATTGGAAATTGTAAAAGATCTTGAAAAAGACAACATTTTTGTATCAGTATATATTATAAGAGATAGAAACAGAATGAGAATATTTCCAAAGTCATCTGCAGCTCACGCGAATAATCACGATTGCGCAGAATAATTCAACGTTTTTAAAATCTTCGAATCCCGAAATAATGAAATATACATTCACTTTATAAGTACTTCAATACAAGAAAATGAATTGATTTGCATGCTCATAACCATTAATTTTATTTTCAAATTAAGCGCCACTGTTATCTGCGACAGTTACTTTCATCTCCATAATTGATCATGTGATAAATCAATTGTCTGACTTACATAATGAGCACTTCCTTACTACGTTTTCTTCGTTGCAACAATGCTATTCAAATGCGCGTTTAACAAAGAAGTAATCCCTTATAAAACAAGAAATAATTAATTTGCCGCGTGCATACAGTCAAATTCATCATTGGAAGTGACGTTTTCAATTAGGGAATCGTCATGGAGAGCTATTGACACGGATGAATTATTTATTCTGTAATAGAGATGCAGGGCCATTTGATTGCGCCATTTTCACTTTCTAATAATTTATTGACCAATCGTCAATTGAGAAATATATTTTTTATACTATTACTAAAATATATCGTCAAAATTTTAATCTGAAAGTTCACTCTCGTGACCTTTTATTCAATAAAATCTGCTTTTAAAATGAGATCTTTTACATATCGATTGCAAAAATTAAAATGCTTTCTAACAGAAAAAGCTGATACATATTCAGATTTGAAAAAAAAGACACTTTAAAGAAAAGCTCAACCGTGACTATGCATTTTTTTTATTAAATTTTCGTCACTTCATACCTATTATATCGATTTTTCGAAAAAGAATTTTACTTTTACTACAAGTGCCACCGTGTAATATGAAAAAATTTTTATACCAAAATTTCACTAACGTCACTGCTATATACACAAACTTCATTACCCACTTTTTTTTATTTATCTTTATCGTTGTATACTAACCCATTCGCGCGTACCCTGCATCCAAAAAATTCCCTGCAAAATCCTTCACAAAAAACAAAAAGTCTCTATAATCCACTGGTTGCCGACAGTGTCGCTGGCACCGAGTATAAGGTCACTGAAGCTGCGGCCACAGGACAGCGTGCACCCATCGCGCTACGGTGGCGAGGGCTACGTCGTGTTCAACGAGAAGGGCACGGTCGGCAAAATCTGCACGGAAAACTTGAACAACACCCTGCCCGACACGGAAATCCAATCCGTCCTGCAGTCCACGGCTAGCTCGCTCTGCACCCTCCTCACCTACGAGTGAGTATATATAGCTGATTTTATAAGAAGAGGGTCGTTTATGCGTATTTATTGAAAATATTATGGTATAACGGTTAAATTAATAATATTTATACATGATATCGGAAATCAGATTTAATTATTCTTTATATGTACGGGAATACTTGTTGAAATTAATCATCAGCGCGCAGGTTTTAAATTCTCACGTATATATAAATGTATTTTTTTCTTTGTTTTTGTGAATATATGTATATAAATTTTAAGATTTATGCTAATGAAAATTAATTACACGCGGCAATCGTACCGCAGGAAATAATTCATTTAATCAAATATTTAATATATTTTGTGCCGCCGGTAATATCGTGCGGTATAATGAATCCAACGTTGATTAAATGTTAAAATATGCATTCGACGTATTAACAAAGACCTTTTGTATTATATTATAAAAATTACCGAATAAAAAATCATGCTAACCACATTTCGTGCCAATTTCGCAGGGGGGTGAACACGGTGGAGGTACGCGTCGACGACGAGGATAGCGTGCCGTACGTCCAGATGCAGGACCCAACAGCGCCGGAGATCAGCTTCGTTAGGGCGCCCTGCCCGAGTAAACAAGTTATGTACGTCCGGTGCGGCGAGCTCGGTGAGTCTACAGCGTCATGTGCCTTTTTATGTACATGTGTGTAATGTGTGTGTAGGGGTGAATTTTGAATTTCCGAGGGTTTCGGAGGATGTTTTGGGATTTTAAGTGGGATGGAAGTTTGGTTGGATGTGGTATGGCTGTTGAATAAAAAATGTTGTTATTAAAGTTTGATAGCAGTTAGAGTTTTGAATGGGGAACAGTTTTAGGTGTTGTTCGTTAATGATTGTACATGTCAGGACTACAGTTTTATTGAGTTTTAGTCTTATATATTGAGAAATTACAACAGTACAATATTCAAATAGATTATAAAGCGGAGAGTGGATCGATTAAAGTCATCAGTAAAACTTTCAATTTTCTATTGACAGATTCTTTTCTAATTAAACTTTTATCATTTCTCGATAATTCAATTTTATTTTCAAATCACATTAACAAAAATTACTCCAACAAATTAAAGTATAAACACCAACAAGTCCATTATCACTATTACTCACCAATTCAAAGCCACACCCCGCTCAATTTTCCTTGTAAACCATATCATTCGCCCCCCTTTTACACAATAAACGCATTGTCGTCGTGTGCCACTTCGACCGCGCATACCTATAGGTACACACACACACGCGCGACGCGAATATTTCCCCCATTCGCCCCACGGGAGGAGATCTCTCAATTCCCAACTGATTAAAACTTCATGTCCGAGTGCAGCAGCAGCTGCTGCCTTTGACTTTGTGCGCGTCCCGGTGGCAGCTGCGTTGACTCGAGTAGAGCGAGCGCGGAAAATTCTTCGAAAAGTTTTTCGATGCTGTTTTCTCCTCCCGCGCGAGCGATAAACTTGCGCGGCGCTCTCTCTCTCTCCTTTTTGTCGAGTTCCGCGTAATTACATCTCTTTGAGCCCTGCGCTCTCTCAGGTTTATTTGTTTTCTCTCGTATTCAGAGCGGAGGGGAGAAGTATTACTGCACAATTTTGGCGCGCGCGGTGCAGATAAAAATTTCCCTGCGCGTCGCTTGACAAACAACGCATTTTTTTTCGAGCAACTTGAGTATACGCGCGGGTTTTGAATTGTATACTCTACTGGGTAAATGTTTTTTCGGCGGAATGATGGTTTTTTAATGGAGAGAGAGGAGGAGGATGTACAGGATAAAGAAGAGATTCGTAAATGGTGCAGCGTTTTGAAAATGAAATAGTAGTTGAATTTAATATGGATTACGTAATTATGCTGATTTTTACTGTCTGAGAGTAAATTATATATTATGCTCATTTTACGCGTTTATTAGAACGGGATTAATTTAACGTTAAATTGGTTACAAGAAAAGTTGACATCGAAAGGATTAAATAATTTCGAATATGATATTTTTTTAAAGCACGATTATAGATTATATCTGACACGAGCGAGAGTGACCTCCTTAGCTTAAGATACTTTAACAGGCGTCGAAGAAAGTTTGAAAGAGAATGAATGAGAAAATCGATCCTATTACAAAATAAGTATATAAGTAGGTAAAGGCCGGGTATAATCGGACAATGGCGCCGACGAGAATAGTTACTGTACGGTTTGATTATCAAGTTTTCTAGATAAATATAGCACGTTGTTATATACAATTATGATAAATGCAAATAATCTATTTTCTCGATATGCATTCCAACTATACCTGATAAATTACTGCTCATCTTACCAACGAAAAATTGATAAAATCCAATATTAAATACCCAATTACAACTCCACCTACCCAACGACATCAGCACCCCTTCGCCACCCCCATTATCACATCCTCATTCAACAAGCCTGCTCACCCAGAGACAAAACTTCTCTCTCCCATCCCTCTTTACTATCCCACAAATCTTCCGCACACCTCCTCCTCCTCTTGAAAGAACACAGCGCCACTTACGCGACGCGTTTGTCACACTCTCTCTCATTCTCTTGTGTGTATATACAGCATGCGGGGTACAGGCGGCTCGGTCCAAGTCGCCGACTGGACGTGGCGGCAACAGCCTCGGCAAGATAGCTGGCCCAGGCGATTGGCCCTGGCATGTCGCACTGTTCAAGGAGGAGAACCATGTCTGCGACGCCACCCTCGTCTCGGCGAATTGGCTCGTCACCACTGCCTCCTGCTTCCAAGGGTGAGTTTGTCTGTGTAATACGTACTTGTTAGGGGTTTAGATTATAGGATGATGAGGACGGCTGGAATGGTCGAGAGATGAACGATGGTGATTGGATGAGAGCGTTTTTTAGTTTTTTTGGCAGGATTTTATAGGATGGGAAAATTGCTGACAGAGGGGCTTTTAAAAAGGGCTTTTACACATTTTGGCGAAAACGATGTAAAAGGGAAGATGTATTTAAAAGGACGATGAGTAATTTGATTTTTTAAGGAAATAGCGCACGTCAAGGTCTATTTTAAATTACAAGTGTGCGTGTGCACTGACCGGAAAAATAATTAACTGTAGGTTATTATAAAATAACCATTTCAAAGGGATAAAGGGACAAAGTCGGCTGCTGTTACGAGCAAGAACAGATTTGAAGTTTAAATATAGCGATTTTAAAATGAAACGGTGACATTTGCACTTTATCAGTAATTTTTAAGCCACTGTATAGCTTTAAAAAATTCAAATTATCGTCATATAAAGTGATAGAATTATGGTTGTAAAGTTAACGAATATGTGTAATATGTAGAAATACTTGATATCGTCGACGAAAGAAAACGTATTTCATTTAACATATTTCAATAAACATTGTTTATAACCAGATTGTTCACTACTTTGTCGTATAAATACAAGCTAATTCCACAAAATCCAGCTAATTTCCCTGTACCACCCAATCATCCTAAACCAACTCCAAATCCGCCTACTAAAATCCACCCTTCACTTCATCTCCAAACATTCTATATCAGCTCATTCACCTCGTCCACTCTTTTTCGCCTCTCTGCGCGCGTCTGCATACTTTCGATCGGCTCGCTCGCCCGCGTCGTCGTCTTTTTCGCCCGAAAATCCCGGCCGCGGCGACTCCTTTGAACCCTCGGGGGCTGTCACTATATACAACGACGACGACGACGGCGAGCTGAAAATGGAGTTTGCGGACGAACGACCGGCGCGGCGGTGTTTCTCTTTTGAGAGCAAGCTACTCGCTTTTCGATCGCGCGGGGGGCTAATTCGGATAGAGATTTCACGTATGTGTATACAGATGGTGGAGTGTATCGGGCGCGCTGGTGATTGGCTTTTTTAGCCGGGAAATTTTGTTTCGGTACTTTGAATAAGTAAAAGCCGTCGGTTTCGGTATATTTTCGTTGGTTCTAAATGTGTAGTGTTGAGGTACGAGATTAGGAAATAAAGTATTTTCTAAATTTAGGGATTTAGAAGTTTTGGAGTGTTAAATATAACGTGCGGTTTTATTCTATAAATTGGATATATCTTATGTGAGCCTGTTTGACAGCGTCGATAAAAAAAGTATGAAGAAATTATTATAAAATATTTCATAACAATTACTTTTTAGCTCTATTGTACTTTTTGAACTTTTTGCAAGGATCCAATTATAAATATCTGTAATTAATATATCAAAAACTCGCTTTTACGAATATTTCGCCAATAATGGAATGTAAACAGTAGAAACTTTCCCTTGGGATCTCAACGTACCCAGGATATACTTCGACAATCGAATAATTCAAATATTATTTCAACTGGCGTTTACTTGGCTTTCATTTATATACATCGTATATTTTGCGAAATTTTAATTAAACTTGGGTTTATCAATCAAATGAGCGAACTAAAAATATAAACCAATTGCTCAATGTATTCATGCTTAAATTATCCTGACGAACGTCATTGATTGACAACAAAGAATACCCTTTAAATTATGAAATTCGTAATCAACCTTTTTGTACTTTCATGTCTGCAATCATGTATTTATAGCCATCAAAGAACCTTTCGATTAATGATTCGAAAGTGTTGTGAATAATTTGTGAAATTGTAGACAAAGTTTTGTGTAATAATTAATTACTTTCAATCGTCGGACGAATCAGACATAATGCCTATAGCTATTTGACTTGTATATAGTAATTCGTGAACAATTAGTAGTTAATTTAAAAGTTACTGGCAATGACTATGACCACAAAGCATTGACGAATCCTTCTAGTTAACATAGTTAATTTCAAAATCTATTCTTATTATATATACTTAGAGAGTTGAAAAATAAATTAATTTAAATGCTCAAAGGGAAAACTAAAAAATCCTCTACCAATTCACGCCATCATCTTTAACGAAACATCTTACTTCAATAATAAAGACTATCAAACCCACTAACCCAATTTTCTCTCTTATACTCCACAGTCAACCCAAAGCAGAATGGTCAGCGCGCCTGGGCACGACCCGTTTAACAAGCAGCTCGCCGTGGCAGCAGGAGCGTCGTATCATCGGCATGGTGAAGTCACCCGTTGAGGGTAGCACGGTAGTGCTGCTGAAGCTCGACAGGCCGGTGACTGCGTTCTCGGATTTCGTCAGGCCGATCTGTTTACCCAGCAGCAGCAACGAGGCGGCGATCGGGAACGGCTCGCAGTGCAATACCCTCGGATGGGCGAAAAACCGTAAGTATAATTATGAGAGTAGAAGATATATTGATGAATACGAATGGAGAAGGGGGAATTTATAGGGAAGATGTTGTTTAGATGTTGTTAAAGTATTATTAGTATAGATTGGTTTCCTTTAGAAATGAAAAATAAATAGATGTTTTTGAGTATTATGTGTAGGTTAAGTCTTATATCTATAGATCGTTTTAAATGAAGTAGCAATATGTTGATGGAATTTCTGTTATATTTTTCTGTTCATTAAAAGAATTAGCTTTTTGAAAGTAATGCTTTGATAAGCTCAAAAGGATGTTAATGTTTTTTATTTTTGTGCATCTTTTCAATATTTAGTATATTTAAAAAAAATTTAATTAAAATTAATGGAGCAGTCTAGAATTGTTAATTAAAATGTTATTTGAAGTACCCTTTCTATTTTGAAAAAGAAAAAATAAACGATAATTTTAATTTTTTTATATTTTGCTTTCTTAATTTATAAGTAAACGGATTTCAAATAAAGGCTCCTGACGCAAAATTCATAATTTATTCAATATTTTTCAGGTGATTTATTACAAAGAGTACAGCTAAGGTATAGCGCGATGGAGAAGTGCGAAAACGTCAGTATTGCTTCAGTAAATAGCGCCTGCACTGAGGCTGTTTATCCTACTGACGATTGTACAGTAAGTATACAATTTTACATTAATAATACCTTTAGAGAGCTTCTGTATTTTAAAATTTTTGTCACGTCCTAAATTCCATTATTAAGAAAAAAAACAATAAAACGTACAGTAAATCACCAAACATATATTTACCCACAACATACGTCCTATTCGAAGATTTAAAACGTTTCAAATCATAAACCAACATAAGATGTGTCCCAAAAATATTCACCGACCGCTTATCGAATCTAAAACCTTCAAAGCACCTCCCCGAATCATCCAAAAGAACACCCGCTATACACAGCCCCCCTATTTATATGCATAATCTTCTCGTCCCCTCGCGCGCTACACAGCGATTAACCAGCCGCGCCGCCGCTAGATAACCTAATCCCGGGCGCGCGATACGTCACCGATACCTCGCGTGGTGCCAAGCCGCCGCGCCTGTACACTCCCATTGCCCCTCATTAAGAGCACTGCACGCCCGCAAAAACCCTGTACCGCAATTTCGCGAGCACGAGTGTCGGAGGGGATCTGCATTTTTAAGAGGGGGATTGAATATTTATAGGCCGAGGAGGGAGAGGAGCTATTTATTCGGCTGGTTATCAGGAGATTATGAGGATTTGATGAAGCCGCGCTCCCGGGGCTGAATTATGAATTCCGGGCTTGATTGGCGTTTCGGTGTATCGGGGATTTGAAGTTGGGAGTAGTGTAGTAGGGTGGGTGAATGTTGGATGATGATGATGATGAAGATTTGAAAGAGCATAAGCTATCAGCCATTTGGGATTATAGTGTTTTATTGTATCGTTGTGGAGGTGTTTATTTTAAAGTGAGAATAAGTTAATGATGTGTGGAATTGTTTTTGTAATTATTTTAGACGTAATTGGCCTCTGGGATTGTAGATTAATGTCAATATCAGTATAATTATATACAATTAGTTTAAAATGAGAATGCACTTTCGGTAAACTTTATTATAATGTAAAATGATACAAAATCAAGTTAATTTTAATTTCCGTTGATTGCAGTTTGTTAGGCAGCTTTTGGTATAAACTGTGTAATATCATTATTATAAATTCGAATTATAATAATAACTGGTTTGCAATATACTACTCTATTTATTACATAATATTACTGATAATATTTCGAAAGAAGCTTCAAAGCTACTAACAAGGAGAGTGCATAACCGTTGGTTAAATATAGCATTTAACTCTGCAGGTATTTCCATTACGAAAATGAGCAAAAAAAATATATAAAAGTAGACAGGAAAGGCTTTATTTTGAGCACTGTCTCATCTAAAAATATTCATTTTTCAGAAAGTTATGAGAAATTGAAGATAGCATAAAAAAATCATTGAAAATGGCACCCTTAAAATCTGTTAAAAAGGGTGAAATTTTCAATGATTTTTTATGCTATCTTCTCTAAAAATGGATATTTTTAGATGACACAGTGCTCAAAATAAAGCCTTTCCTGCCCACTTTTATAATTTTTTTCGCTCATTTTCGTAATGAAAATACTTGCAGAGTTACATTCAATAGAAGAGACATCATTTTTCAACAAAAAAAACGCATTTTTAAGATAACATGGCACATATCTCGGGCAGAGGGGCCTATGAGAATAAATCCTGGAAAAGGGGTTCAATATTTTTTGCTCTAAAACACGATCTTTCAATTTTGAACAAATCCGTGACCCAAAGATTATCCACTTTCCTTGTAAGTAGTATAGTATAATCATAATAGTTACATAGTCACCAACAATGCTATCTTTTTTATAAAATTCAGTGTACCTACTTTAGAATGTATAGTTCACATCAGCATTTAAAAATTATATTCAAAGTAAACCCAACAATATATTTTCCGCATATATAGCTATTCATTTAACTATCGCTGTTACCGTATCCGATACATAAAAATATACACCTCTACGTTAGAAACTCCCAGCATTTTACATCCTACATTTATTCCATACAAAATAATACACACCACTGTTATACATTAAAACAAAAATATATACACATTCCCGATAATACTTAACCATCCCCTCAGCTCGCCTAAAAATCCATCGGAAACGCAGCAGTTCCGCCCAGATTATACACCTTCGGCGTACGAATTTCACCCCTCTAATCCCTACTCTTCTTTTTGCTCCAGGAGGAGGAGGTAGCCGGTAGTCCGTTGCTCTGCCTACAGCCGGACACTCAACGCTGGGCCCTGCACGGGGTAGGTAACTGGCGAATCGCGTGCTCCAAGTCGGGCACCGGCCGGCCTAGGCTCTACGACCAGGTCGCCTCGAATTTAGCCTGGATCAAGTCCACCATCGGCGACTGAACGAGAGAGATCTTCTTTTTGTCATTGGATTTTCCATTCTCTGTTTGCTCGACGCGTTGTTGTTTTATTTAGCAAGCGTTGGTCCGGATCGCATGTATGTGTGTGTTTTTTTTTTAATGAAATGCAGGGAGGGGCGTGTTTGATAAGAGATGCGGGTTGGGCAAAAGGTTGGGCGTACTGTTTGAAGCGTTTAATTTGGACTGGGGGAGAAAAAAAATTATTGTTGGGGGAAAAGGTGGCGTTCGAATTTCCCGCCTGAATTTACCGACGGAGAGTCGCTCTGATATTGTTCAAAGCGATGGAATATACCTATTATTCGTAGAGAATACAGTGGTATTGGGAAAAATTTGGTGAAAAAATTATTTTTGATAATGTATTGTTTAACAAAAAAGGGGATGGGTCAAAGTCACGGCGCGAGTAGACGAAAAAGCGGGTTATATATCTGTTACAAAGTAACATAAGTTACCAGACTCAAGTATTCGAATTGACTCGGCGATAATACTTATACAACAGATACTGAGGATATTCGAATTTACATTACGAAATACGACGTACACGATTATTCATACATACATCTTATAACAAGTACACGTTGTGTGTAGTGATATTTAATAAGAGATATAAAGTTTTCAACTGACTTGTGTAAAAGGACTGTATAAAATATGCGACAGATTTACTAATGATATTACGTATAAGTATATTTTTATTTCGAATTAATAGAGAGTTGGGAATGTTGGTGATATGAAACTTATTTATTATCGATTGAACAGCATCAATTAAACTATTTATTTTTCGGCTTGTTTAATTCCATTTCATGCGTATATTTTGTATGTGTAAATTGCTCGATATTATAATGAAAATGTTCTCATGTTATCATTGCAATATATAAACGTGTAACGAAAATTTATATTAATAATCTATATAAATATGACAGAAACAAAGTAAATTGATTTATTAACGTGATGCTGTTCGGGCGGTAAAATCGCTTTAACGGCTATTCGCCGATTTTAGAGTAATTTCATCTCCAATATTTGAAGCTGTAGGTATTTTGTACAATTACTTTATAATCGGCTATATAGGATTAATGCCGCAATAATGTATTTACAGAGAGATGTATAATATATTCCGTTTCGTAGAGAATTAAGGTATTTTTTAAACGTTATATATATATTTTATTATAATTTATGGAAAAAAAATTATATATATATAAATGTAACCTGCGGCGTATTTTTATAAATTATTGTATCGTTAGTTATAAGAGACGTGTAACTAGTGTCATAATTCGACCTAGAAAAGTGTAAAGTTTCTTACTAGCCAAATACATCGCGCGAATCCGATGTCGGATAACGTGGATTTTTTTTAATTTTACAATTGGTTGTTATGTAAAATAAAGAACATTGTTGGCGAAAGTAAACGTTTTTTGTCATTTTATTTCCAATAAAAAAAACATAAATGTTATGCAAAAATAAGAATGTGAAACATGGTACTGTGCATTTTGGTTTAACAGACAACGGTTATTGGCGATTTTGTTATTTATAAGAGTTTTAAAAAATATGTTATTTTAAATATTTTATCAACTTTGTTTTTGCATGAAAGTTTTTGTTGATCTTAGACTTGAAAATAATGACAACATTGAATTTAAATAACTTCTGTTTGGTTTTTATTTTTATATTTTTTGACGTCGCTTTATCTATACGCTTTTATTTCAGTTTTTGGTTTGCTTTTATTGTTCTGTTTAAAAATTAGTACATGGAAGTTGAACGTTGAAAGAATACTAATTTTTAAAATTTTCAATTTTTCAGATTCACTATGTATAACGTGAATCTCAGAAATATTTTGATTAACATGAAAGTTTTTAGATATATACATATATATCATAAAGTGAAAGACTTGCCCAATAATGTTCGTGAACCCTTTGATTTTAATTTACTAGAAGTGTCAATGCGCGCTTCACGCGCCGTATCGTGGGCCAATCAAATTTTACATGCCCATTTTAAATCGACCAATCACTACAATCATTAGAGGTGACCATCTCAAGTCCATCTTTTTTTTGGGGTAGGATATCGTGGAGAATAAGCCATTAAATTTTCAAAAAGAAATATTTATAATTACCTGAGATACGAGTTAAGTCTCAAAAAGTATGAAAAAATTTTTTTTACAAAATCATGATTTTTTTTAGTGTTCCCCCACTTTAATGAAAAAAGGACTTCAGATTCGTATTCAACGACCTCGAAAACATTAAGAAAAACTGGTTTTAGCGGTTAGTACTTTGTGGTCTCATATTCTGTTGTTTCCACACGACTATAATTTGGGGGTGTTTCGCTCGCCTAGTTTCAAGCTCCGGTTTTTCTGAGGAGAAATATATAACTTCCGGTGAAAAATTGAGAATTTGAAAAAAAGTAAAAAGCTAATATTTTGAATAGTCACTTTCTCGCTATTTTAATCGGCAACCGTATCTAATAACATTTTTGAGGAGATGTATTTAAGCTCCTCTCTTAAAAAAATGATGTCCGGAAGTAGTGGCTCATTCAAAGACCCGATCTGATTGGTTATTTAAAAAAGCTCGAATATTTGAATTTTTATAGATTGGAAACGTCCTAGATGTGAACTTGATATTCACATGAATTTCATAGGGACCTACCCGTGGAAAAATTCAAAATTATTCAAAACCCAGAAAGTTATAGCCAATTGAAACAAATTATATTTATAACCATTCGCGATTTTATAAATAATTAGCTATAACTTTCTGGGTTTTGAATAATTTTGAATTTTTCCACAGGTAGGTCCCTATGAAATTACTTAAAGAATAGAATGAGACCTTGATAATTAAAATCGGCTAAGAAACAAAAAAGATAGGGATTGTTTATCAATAATTGTTTGTGCTGTTTCTAAAATATCGACATTTTGTTAAAAA